>JAACNH010000544.1:97500-155225 GCA_019447015.1 Hymenochirus boettgeri
CGCAGAGAGATAGAAAGATAGATGATAGATAGAGACATAGATATATAATAGATAGACAAGATAGATCAGATAAATAGTTTAGAGAGATACGGATAAGAACATGCGTGTTAAATAGATAGACATAGAGTGAAGTAGATAGATATATAATAGACAGAAGAGAGATAGACAACAGACGAGATAGTAAGATAGCGAAGATGAGAGAGAGCGAAGAATAAAGAAGATAGTAGATAGACAGAAGACATGCGTTATATAAAGACTCGAGTTAATATAGACAACTAGAGTATAGAATAGATACTATAGATCTACATGACGCACTAAGAGACATGAGAAGAGTAGAGGTAGATAGATAATAGATAAGAAGATAGATCGTTAGACCAGACAGACAGACCGACAGACAACAGCACAGAGAGAACAAATAGAGGAGTGGATATGATCGATAGTAGATAGATATATCTATCTATTTAACACTGTCTGTCTATCTGTCTATCTATCTATCTATCTATCTATCTATCTATCTATCTCTGTGTCTATATGTCTCTCTATCTCTGTCTATCTATCTATCTCTCTGTCTATCTATTTAATGCTGTCTGTCTGTCAATCTATCTATCTCTCTGTCTACCTATCTATCTATCTATCTATCTATCTATCTATCCATCTATCTATCAATCTATCTATTATCTACCAATCTATCTCACTCTCTATCTCTCTATATATTTAACGCTGTCTGTCTATCTGTCTATCTATCTATCTCTGTGTCTATCTATCTGTCTCTCTATCTCTGTGTCTATCTAGCTATTTATCTTTCTGTCTATCTATTTAACGCTTTCTGTCTGTCTATCTATCTCTCTGTCTATCTATCTACAGTACTATAACACATGATATCTGGAGGTTGTATAAGACAGTTGTATACTTTCATCTAGTCCAACCGTTACTAGCCCTGCCCCATCAGTGTCTGTATAAACAGTTACATATTACATAGTATTCGGAGGATGTATAAAGACAATAACGTCCATCTACGTCCAAACCCTTTATACCCTGGCCCATAATCGCTGATAACCGTATACATAGTAACAAGTCTTGCTTAAGTTCTGTGATACCAGACATTCCACCATACTATATCCAACCTTTATACCACTACCCTAAATGTCTCAAGTCTACAGTTACCACTAGTAACCACAGATGAGAGTCTGTATAAAGACATAAACGCCATCCTAGTACCAACATTTAATCCCTACCCCATAACCAAATGTCCTGCTAACAGGTTCAACTCAGGTACATAGCGTCATGGAAGGTTGTTATAAGAACATACGTCCAAATTGCTTCGTCCCAAACCTTATATACTCTACTAACTCTAACCCTAATGTCTGTATACAGTACCATAGTGACATTATTGGTGGTGTTATAAAGACAGTACGTCCATGCTAGTCCTACCTGTGTGATCCCTACCCGTAATGTCTGTATTCAACAGTTACATAATAACCATAGTACAATTGGAGGTTGTATAAAGAACATACGTCCACTCTTCCAACCTTTATATGCGCCTATCCCCCATAATGTTGTATCAGTTACATAGTAACATAGTAATTGGAGGTTGTATAAAAAAGATAAGCGTCCCTTCTTATTCCAGACCTTTATACCCTACCCATATGTCTGTATAACAGTACAGTAGCGTAATAGTATTGGAGGTTGTATACGAACTACGTACCATCAGTCGCAAAACCTTTATACCCGAACCCATATGTCTGTATAACGTTTCCATAACTACATTAGTAAGTGGAGGTTGTATAAAGACATACGTCCATCTTAGTCCAACCTTTATCCCCTAACCCAGAATGTCTGTAACACAGTTACCTAGTAACAGAGTATTTGAGGTTTGTATAAAGATCTCCGTCCTTCTATTTCTCCAACCTTTCATACCCTACCCATAATGTCTTATAACAGTTACAACACTTCTGGCTCGCGGGGGGGGGGGGGGGGAGGGGGGGGGGGGGGTTTCTTTCCACAATGTTGAGCTCGGAGGTAGTATAAAGACATACGTCATCATATCAACCTTTATACCCGACCCATAATTTTGTATAACAGTACATAGTAACATAGTATTGAGTTTTATAAACGACATCTGTCCATCCGAGTCCACATAACCTTTATAACCCTTAACCCCCCCCATAATGTCTGTATAGAGCAGTTCAGCATAATAATCAAAGATTGGGGTTGATAAGACAGACGTCCCTCTAGTCCAACCTTTTATACCCTACCCATAATGTCTGTTATAACAGTTACATAGTACAATAGTCATTGGAGGTTGTCATAAGACATACGTCCATCTAGTCCAACCTTTATCCTCTAACCCATAATGTCTGTATAACAGTTATACACACATAGTAACCTAGTATTGTGTTGTATAATACAATACATCCATCTTAGTCCAACCTTTAACCATATACCCTCACCCATAATGTCTGTATAAAACTTTACATAATAATAGTATTGAGGTTGTATAAGTACATCGTCCATCCTAGTCCAACCTTTATCCCCTAACCCTCCCATAATGTTCCTGTATAACAGTTACATAGTAACCATAGTATTGAGTTTGTATAAAGATATACGTCTTCTATTCCAACCTTTATCCCTACCCCTAATCTTATAACAGTTACATAGTAACATAGTTTGGAAGGTTGTAGAAGAACTATACTCCATCTGGGTCCCAACCTTTTATACCCTAACGCCATACTGGCTGATATAACAGTTCCATAGTAACATAGTATTGGAGGTTGTATTAAGACATACGTCCATCTAGTCCAACCTTTAATAGCCTCAATACCCCTACCCCTAATGTCTGTATCAACAGGTTACATAGTAATCATAGTATTGGAGGTTGTATAATACCTACGTCCATCTTCCAACCTTATACCACCCATAATGTATGTCTAACATTTACTGTAACATAGTATTGAGGTTGTATAAGGATAAACAGTCTCCAGTCCCCCCCCAACCTTTATACCCTGACCCATAATGTCTGTCCAAAGTTTACATAGTACATGTCTTGGAGGTTGTTAAATACATAACGTCCATCTAGTCCAACCTTTTATCCCTACCCTAATGTCTGTGATACCCGTTTACAATAATTACATAGTACTGGAGGTTTGTATAAAGACATACGCGTCCACTAGTCCAACCTTTTATACCTACTACCCACAATGTCTGTATGACATTTACATAGTACCATAGTATTTTGGAGTTTGTATAAAGATATCTCCCTATTCTATTCCAACCTTAATACCCCTATAACAAAGTTAAAGTAATAATACTAAACCCTACACAGTAAAAAGCTAACTAATACCTACGTATAAGAAAAAAACAAAACCCGCCACCCACCCCCCACCCCCGCCCCACCTCCCCCACCCCCCCCCCCCCATAGATTTCCTGTATACGTTACATATAACATAGTATTTGGAGGTGTATAAAACATACGTCCATCTAGTCCAACCTTTTATACCACTACCCATAGATGTCTGTATAACCGTTTTACATAGTAAATATTATTGGAGGTTTTATTAAAAAAAGCACAATACGTCCCTCTGGTCCCACCTTATACCCTAGCCCATAATGTCTGTATAACAGTTACATAGTAACTAGTAATTGGAGGGTTGTATAAAGAATACGTCCATCTAGTCCAACCTTTTACCCTACAAAAAAAAAAAAACCCCTCCCATAAATGTCTGTTAACGTTAACATAGTAACATAGTATTGGAGGTTGTATAAATACTACGTCCATCTAGTCCAACCGTTATACCCTACCCATAATGTTGTCTCACAGTTACATATTAACATAGTATTGGATGTTTTGTATAAATATAGACGTCCATCTAGTCCAACCTTTCTCCCTACCCATAATGTCTGTCCAAACAGTTACATCGTACCAAGTATTGGGTTGTATAGACATACGTCCATCTAGGCCAACCTTTATATAACCCTACCCTAATGTCCGTATAACATTTTCACATAGTAAACATAGCATTGGAGGTTGTATAAAGACATACTGTCCATCTAGTCCACCTTTATACCCTACCCTAATTCTGTATAACATTTATAACATAATAACATAGTCTTGGAGGTTGTATAAAGAATACATCCATCTATTCCAACCTTTATACCCTACCCATAATGTCTGATAACAGTTACATACGTACCATAGTATGGAGGTTGTATAAAACATACGTCATCTTAGTCCAACCTTAGACCCTCCCCCATAATGTTCTGTATACCGTTACATAGTAACATAGTATTGTAGGTTTGTATAAAGACATATGTCCTCTAGTCCAACCTTATAACCTACCCCTAATTCTTATAACCGTTACATAGTAACATAGTATTGGAGGTTGTAATAAAGAAAATACGTCCTCTAGTCCAACCTTTATACCTACCCCTATGTCTGTATACATTTACATAGTAAGCTAAGTATTGATGTTGCTATAAAGACACACGTCATCTCGTCCAACCCCTCGCAATACCACATTTCTGTTTAACGTTTGATCCAGAAGAAGGCAACCCCCCCCCCAAAAAAACAAAACAAAAAAAAAAAAACAGAATTTAAGGGTAAAAAATTTCTCTGCCTACTTCAAGTTGCAATCGGAAATCTCCTGGATTCACCTCAACTTTATAGTTAGTAATACCAATAAACACGCAAACATTCTTTATTTATAGAAACTCATCTTATCTCACAACAACATAAGCCAGTGAATAAAATTAAAAGAACTTGCCCACAGCGCAATCCATCGCTGCTCTTCAGACGGTTCTGACTTTTCTGGCTTTAAACAAAACTATAGATCTCATCAGCATGCCATGCGCCTATAGTTCAGTAGCCATCATCAGTGACTAATGGCTAATGCACAATGAGAATTTTTAAATGAATGCATACTACTTATTCGGCACCTGAGTCAACCAAAGCATGGTGCCTGCTGTCCAGACTTCTGGTAGTTGTAGTATCAAAAACTTAGTGTCACAAAATAGTTTTTTTTCTCTTTTTACCAACTCTGCAGGTTGATATCGCTACCCATATTCACACAGTTTTTTCATTTTAAATGATGGATTACTTTCCCTTGTATAATATACCAGAATAACATTTCACACACAAAACCTATGGACTCTTATATAGCACTGATGGTCATCCTAACCTAAGTTACCCTTACGAGAAGGCCGAGTTGGGTTTTGTTGGTGATGTGATGTTTACAGGGTAACCCCTTGAAATAAAAACTAACAAAAGTGTCTACACGGTGATACCTTTAATTGGCTACTAAGATAATCAGTTTTTCAGAATTTCTTAGTGCCTTGATAAGTAATCAGCTCAAAAGGTGTTCTGAAAGCTTGCAATGATTATCTTAGTTAGACAATAGCTATCACCTTTATACCACTTTTGTTATTTTGTATTTCAAAGGGTACCCTGTAAGGATTGTACCCTGTAAGGATTGGTTACCCTGTAAGCTTGGTTACCCTGTAAGGGTTGGTTTACCCTGTAAGGATTGGTTACCCTTAAAAGGGTTGGTTTACCTGTAAGGTTGGTTACCCTGTAAGGTGTTGGTTACCCTGTAAGGGTTTGTTTACCCTGTAATGGTTGTTTACCCTGTAAGGTTGGTTAACTGTAGGGTTGGTTACCCTGTAAGGTTGGTTTACCCTGTAAGGGTTGGTTACCACCCCTTAAGGGTTTTGGTTACCACTGTAGGGTTGGTTATCCCTGTAGGTGGTTTACCCTGAAGGGTTGGTTACCCTGTAAGGATTGGTTACCCTGTAAGGTTTATTGACTGGCCTAGAATGTACATCATCTTTTCCCTGCATTTGCAATGCTAATAACAGGCCCCATCCCTCGGTTTGCAGGGTATGTATTTGCTGATGTGTTTCTTACTTCCCCTCCTCTAGCTCAGTGGATTCATACATGCCTTAGTAAATACACCCAGGAGAAAGGAATTCGCCAATCAATACATTATAGCTTTAACAAAGAAAATATTTGTTCCTGGCAGAAAAATCCTCAGTCTTTTTTCCTCCCCACCAGAATATTTTATATGCCCTTGGATGACTTCAAATGAACCTTGAATAATTATTTGGTACCATACTTCTATCTTATAGGGATTTAGGTTAATTTATGGAGCTGATAGATAAATTATATGTACTGGAAACATTCCCACACAGTGGCAAACCCTCACTTTCCCCCAAACCCCCCAGTGTTGTCATTTTTGGTTCACACTTATAAGTCTGACAAACAACTGTACTGGTTCAAACAATGTTCAGCAAGGGACCAAATGTCTCTGAACACAGTGGATTGAGACAGGTCCCACAATAGTAGGGATGCAGTCACCTAGTGGCAGGAGGGCATTTGATGGGTTAAAGGGCAATGCTTTGTACATACAGAGTGACTTATAAATCATTGACTTAACAACGGATTTGTTGTTTTCAATATGGAGGAGATACAGAGCACCCTCCCACTGGTAGAGCTAAAATGTTGGCATGGTCTCCCTGTATTTGTGTGGTAGAGACCGCTGATGGCGGTGTGTGTAATTTAGTCTAGATTGTAATTCTTTTGTACAGATATTGTTGTGAATGAATAAACGGAAGCGTTATCAGCTCTATAAAAAATAAATAAAACATATTTATACTGTTTTTATAGTTTCGAGTATCCATGAACCTCCTTCTCTTGGAAAAAAGAAATCTAGAAACAATATAATCATGATGATTAGTTCCCCCCCCCCCCCCCCCGTTTCCCCCCCCCCCCCCCCCGTTCCCCTTCCCCCCCCCCCCCCCCCCCTTCCCCCCCCTCCGCCCCCCCCCCCCTTCCCCCCCCTTCCTCCCCCATCCCCCCCCCCTTCCCCCCCCCCCCCCCCCCCCCCCCCCCCCCCCCCCCTTCCCCCCCCCCCCCTCCTTTCCCCTCCTCCTTAGTTCCCCCCTTCCTTCCCCCCCCCCCCCCCCCCTCCCCGTTCCCTCCCCCCCCGTCCCCCCCCCCCGCCCTTCCCTCGCCCCCCCCGCTCCCCCCCCGTCCCCCCCCCCCCTTCCTCCATCCCCTTTCGCCCCCCCACCCCCCCCCACCCCCCCCTCCCCTTCCCCTCCTCCTCCTCCCCCCACCCCTTTCCCCCCCCTTTCCTTCCCCCCCCTTCCCCCTTCCTTCCTCCCCCCTTCCCCCCCCCCCTCCTCCCCCCCTTCCCCTCCCCCCCCTTCCCCCCCCCCCCCCTCCTTCCCCCCCCACTCCTAGTTCCCTCCCCTCCCCCCCCCCCCCCCGCCCCCCCTCCTTTCCCCCTCCCCCCCCCCCCCCCCCCCCCCCCCCCCCCCCCCCCCCCCCCCCCCCCTCCCCCCCCTCCTCCCCACCCCCCCCCCATTTCCCCCCCCCTAGTTCCCCCCCTCCCCCCCTTTCCCCCTTCCTTCCCCTCCCCCCCCCCCCCCCCCTTCCGTCCCCCCCCCCCCCCCCCCCCCCCCCCCCCCCCCTCCCCCCCCCCCCCCCCCCCCCCCCCCCCCAGTTCCCCCCCCCCCCCCGCGCCCCCCCCCCCCCCCCCCTCCCCTCCCCCCCCCCTCCCCCTCCCCCCTTCCCCCCCCCCCTCCCCCTTAATCCTCCCTGCTCATGGAAGATTAGGCTTTTTAACTGATAAGTGTGTCCTGGGTGGAAATTTCCCACCTATCCTGGGCCACATGGCTGGGTGACAGAGGGAATTGAGTGTGATAAGGACTGAAAGTGAAATCAATGCAGTTTAATTAGATCCTGCAGTTGACACACTAGAGAAGTTCTGTAGTTCTCCAATTACTAAACACTTCTGTGCCCTGGGGTGACACTCTTCACACATTGGGGGATGGAGACTGTGAGCTCTTGTTTATTTACACAATAAAAGTGAACAAGTGCAAAGTTTTTGTCACCCTGACACAAGTAGTGCACCTTCTATCCCGTGTAATGGTATAATGGGGATGTGGATCCCTTGTCTTCCTTGGTCTAACTCCTGAAAGGGACAGACATTCCAGGGTCCCCAATACACCCCATAACACCAAGATTTAACAATCTACCACAGCCATGAGCTTCTACTTAACCTTTCTTTCAATGGTAAACTAGGGAACTATGGGAAATCCTTACAGGTAACCCCTTTTCATAAAAAAACAACCACAGTGGTATAAAGGTGATACCTTTTTTGGTAACTAAAAATAATCATAGCAATCTTTCGAACATTTAAGTTCCTTAGTCAAGCTGATTACCTATTGAAAGGAACTAGATGTTCTGAAGCTTGCTATGATTATCTGGTTAGCCAATAAAGGTATCACTTGTTTATTTTTTTATTTTAAAAGGTTACCCTTAAACATATTGACTGGCTAGAATGGTACATCACCTGTTCTTGAAAATAATTGTAATGTGACAGGAGTCCCTGCAATAGGATCCTTATTAAGGTGCAGGAAATATACTGGTCCTGCTCCACTCTCAACAAAACAAGTGAATTATAATAAATAGATATATCGATAGATAGATAGATATATAGTGATTGATAGAAAGATAAATAGATAGATAAATATTAAAATAGATAGACAGATAATAGATAATATATATATAATAGATATATAGACTATAGATATAATAGATAAATAATAGATAGTAGATAGATAAGATGAAGAGCGATCAGCTATGTAGATAGATGATAGATAGAATAGATAGATAGAGTGATAGATAGAAAGATAGATAGATAGATTAATAGATAGATCGCTCGCGTGGCTAGCTCGACGATAGATCGATCTACATGGCATAGCTCCTAGCTCAGAGCGCTAGCTCGAGCGATCGCTCGCATCCCCGCTAGCTCGCTCTCTACGCTTCTCCATCGACTCGCTCCCCTCGCTCGCTCCTCGCCTCGCTCCTAGATAGCTACTTCTCGGCGCTAGCTCTCCTCGATCCTCGCTCTCGCTCCTAGCTCGCTCGCTGCGCGCTCATCTCCTAGCTCGCTGGTGGGGGCCGCTCGCTTCGCTCGCTCGCTCGCTCAGCTGCTCGCTCCTCGCTCGCTCGCTCCTCGGCTCGCTAGATCGCTCGCTCCTGCTCGCTCGATAGCTCCGCGCTCGCTCCTCGCGCGCTCGCTCCTCGCTCGCTCGCTCCTCGCTCGCTCGCTTCCTCAGCTCGGTACGCTCGCTCGCTCTCTCCTCGCTCGCTCGCTCGCTCGCTCCTCGCCTCGTTCGCTCCTCGCTCGCTCGCATTCTGCTAGCTCGGGGGGGGGGGGGTTGTGGCCCCCCCCCTCGCATCCTCCGACTCGCCTCGCTCGCTCGCTCGCTCGCTAGCTCGTGCCTCGCTGCCTCGCTCCTGCTCGCTCGCTGCTCCTAGCTCCGCACCATCTCTCGCTCCTCGCTCGCTCGCTCTCTCGCTCCTCGCTCCTCGCTCGCTCTCTCCTCGCTCGCTCGCTCCCGCTCTCTCGCTCTCTCGCCAGCTGCTCGCTTCTCTCGCTCCTCGCTCGCTCGCTGCACCGCTCTTTCCCCTTGCTACCCCGCGCCCTGCCCTTCCTCCTTTTCCCCTCCTTTCCCGTTCTGTCCCCGCCCGCCTTGTCCCCCCCCTCCCCTCCTGCCATTCCCTCTCTTCCCCTCTGGTTGGCTCCACCGCTTTTTCCTCACCCTCTTTGTTTTCCCCCCCCTTCCTGTCCGTCTCTTAGACTCGAGCAGCTGAAAAGTGAAATGTCCTGGATGGCATCGATCTCTAATAATATTTCCATTCCTTCAAAGCGCCGATAATCTTCTGAGCAGTTAACAAGTCCCAACAGTTTGCAAGCCTTCTTTGTCAGTACACAGCAGGCTGTTAAACCAAAACTAGACAACTTTTCCATAATTTTACTTTCATCATGCATTGATAAAGACAATAAATACGGGTTGAGACACCAGGACTGTGGTCAGTTTCCGAGAAATACAATCTCGGAAGCGTGACCAGCAGCATTGCGGTAATCACGTCCTGTTATGTGTGCGTCACAACACTGTGCTGTTTGGACAGACTGTGTGTGTGTCCAGCCGAGAATCAGACGGGTGGGGCGGGGGAATGGGGGGGCTGTCGGGAGACAATCAGGAAGCACAAAAGCACAGGTGTACCATGACCGGAGGTGTCCACTGAGGGAATCGGAAATGGGGGGAAGGTGGCCGTCGCTGGGGAAGGACGGATTTACCCATTATCGTCAGTGGGTAGGGCTCTTTATCCGACCCTCGACGGGTGCCACTCGTGGTTGTGTGGATAACACACATCTTGGGCAACTGGTGGGGGGGGACAACGGAAAAGTCGTTGGCCATATCCGCTGCACCATCGGAATGTGATGTCTCAATGGTGGACTACCCCTATGAGGCCGGTTAGGGCCTTGGATCGATTTCTTACTGGAGATGGGCTAAGTAAATGGGAATAAAGACGAAAATCAAAACATTTTTAGCAATCAATAGTCATTCATCCGTCATGGTATAACGTTAATAGTCATCCAGGGTTCATGTTATCTGTAAGCTCATCCATCCAGGTCAGGTATAAATCTGTAAATTCATCCATCCAGGTCTGGATTCTGGAATATTCATCCATCCAGGTCATGTATAATCTGTAATATTCATCCATCCAGGTCATGGTATAATCTGTATATTCATTCATCCAGTCACATGTATATCTGTAAATCATCCATCCAGGTCATGGTCCTTCGTAAGATTTCATTCAATCCAGGTCATGGTATATTCTGTATATTCATTCATCCGGTCACAGTAATCTGTAATATTGCATCCATCTCCAGGTTCATTGTATATCTGTATATTCCCCCTCCAGGCCGGGTGTTCCTGGGTTTTTTTGATACCATGAAACAACTTTTAAATGCCCCTATTGCGACAGGGTCCGGCACATGAAAGCAGAGATGGATTCATCAGGACTAGGGTGGCTTGTGTAGGTTGGTAGGTGGGCTGACGTAACACTGGACTGGTGAACTGGAGGGCTGACTCACACTGAATTGGTGGACTGGGCTGAAATGCGGTTTGTAAGGGAGCAGAATTTTTTTTAATTGCCCCGCCTTTTAAGTTGACCACAGAGCGCGCCCGAGCAAATGGTTTTCACTTGCTTCAGGTAGGGGCAACCCCTGCATCCCGGTCATGGTATACTGTAATATTCATCGCAGGTCATGTATATATGTAATATTTCATCCATCCAGGTCCTGGATATCTGTAAATATTCATCATCCAGGGTCATGGTATATCTGTAATATCATTCATCCAGGACATGGTATAATCTTTAATATTCATCCATCCAGGTCATGTATATCTGTAATATTCACATCCGGTCAATGGTATAGCTGTAATATTCATTCATCCAGATCATGGTATATCTTGTAAATATTCAATCCTCCCGGACATGGTATATTCTGTATATTCATCCATCCATGTCATGGTATATCGTAATATTCATGTCATCTCTGGTCCTGGTATTATATCTGTAATATTCATCCATCCAGGTCTGGTATACTTCTGTATATTCAATCATCCCGGTCCCATGGTAATATTCTGTAATATTCATCCAGGTCCATGGTATAGCTGTATATTCATCCAGGTCAGGGTATATCGTAATATTCATCCATCCAGGTCATGGTTAATCCTTGTAATTTCAGCCTCCTGTCATGGTATATCTGTAATATTCATTCATCCAGGTCATAGGTATATCTGAATATTCATCCATCCAGGGTCATGGTATATCGTTAATATTCATCCATCCAGGTCATGGTATAGCTGTAATATTCAAATCCATCCAGGTCATGGTATAATCTGTAATATTCATTCATCCAGTCAATGGTATATCGTAATCTTCATTCATCCAGGTCCATGGTATATCTGGAATATTCATCCATCCAGGTCAGGTATCTCCGGTAAATATTCATTCATCCAGGTCATGGTATATCTTTAATATTCATTCATCAATCCAGATCATTGTATATCTGTAATATTCATTCATCCAGGTCATGGTATATCTGTAATATTCATTCATCCAGGTCACTGTATATCTGTAATATTCATTCATCCAGGCATGGTATATCATAAATATTCATCCTCCAGTTCATGTGTAATATCTGTAATATGAATTCATCAGGTCATGGTATATCTGTAAATTCATCCACCAGGTTCAATGGGATACTCTGTAATATTCATCATCCAGGTCTGGTATATCTGTAATATTCATCCATCCATGTCATGGTATATCTTTAATATTCACCATCCAGGTCTGGTAATAATCTGTAATTTCATCCGGTCATGTTATATCTGTAATATTCATCCGGTCATGGTATAAATCTGTAATATTCATCATCGGTCATGTACTCTGTAATATTCATCCCTCCAGGTCATGGTATATCTGTACTATTCATTCATCCAGGTCATGGTATATCTGTAATATTCATTCATCCAGTCTGGTATATCTGTAATTCATCCATCCAGGGCATGGTATTCTGTATATTTCATCCATCCGGTCATGGTCTATCTTCTGTACTATTCTTCATCATTCATGTATATATCTGCAATATTCAACCCATCCACGGTTCATGTATATCTGTAATATTCATCCTCCAGGTCATGGTCTATCTGTAATATTCATCCATCCAGGTCATGGTATATCTGTACTATTATTCTTTCCATGGTCATGGGATACTGTTAATATCCATCCACATCCAGGTTCAGGTATATCTGTAATATTCATTCATCAGGTCATGTCTATCTGTAATATTGGCATCCATCCAGGTCATGGTCATATCTGTAATATTCATTCATCCAGGTCAGGTATATCTGTAATAGTCATCCAGGTCACGGTATATCTGTAAATTCATCCATCCACGTCACGGTTATATGTGTAATATTCATCTCATCCCGTCACGGTATATCTGTTTATATTCATTCATCCAGGTCAAACGGTATATCTGTAATATTCATCCATTCCAAGTCACGGTATAATCTTAATTTCATCCTCCGGGTCATGGTATATTCTGTAATATTCAATTCCATCCTGGTCATGTATATCTGTAATATTCATTCATCCGGCCATGGTTATACTGTAATATTCATCATCCAGGCCATGGTATATTCTGTCAATCTTCATTCATCAGGCCATGGTCATATCTGTAATATTCATCAACCAGGCATGGTATATCTTTAAATATTCATCCATTCCAGGTCCACAGTATATCTGTAATATTCATCCATCCAGGTCATGTAATCTTTAATATTCTTCATCCAGTCATGTTATACTGATTCATCCGGTCTTGGTATATCTGTATATTCATTCATCCAGTCATGTTATATCTGTAATAGTCATCCAATCCAGGTCATGGTATTCTGGAATATTCATTCATCCAGGTCATAGGTATACCGTATATACTCTAGTATAAACCGTCCCTAGTTATAAACCGAGGTACCTAGTTTTAGATAAAAAAGAGGAACACCACACTAACTCCGAGTATCAACCTAGGGGGTATATTTGCCACTCAAAGATTTTTTGGAAACTACAACTCCCAGCACTGCTTTATTGGCTGTATTTGTAGTTTTCAAACATCTTCCGTTGTGCAATACTCCAGGTCATGGTATATCTTAAATATTGATTCAATTCGGTCATGGTATTCTGGAATTACTTAATCCAGGTCATGGTATATCTGTACTATACCTTCATCCAGGTCATGGTATATCTGTAATATCCATTCTCAGATCATGGTATATCTGTAATAGTCAATTAACCAGGTCATGGTATAATCGGTAATATTCATCATCCGGTCCTGGTATATCTGTCTTTCATTCACCAGGTCAGGTATCTCTGTACTATGCATGTCAGCCAGTCATGGTATATCTGTAATCTTCATCCACCGGTCATTGTATATCTGTAATATTCATTCATCCAGGCATGGTAATCTTGTAATATTCCATTCATCCATGTCATGGTATCTCTGTAATATTCATTCATCCAGGTCCATGTAGACGTAATAGTCTTCATCCAGGTCATGGTAATATCTGTAATATTCATCCATCCAAGCAGGTATTCTGTTAATAGTCCCTCCATCAGGTCATGGCTTATCTGTAATAGTCATCCCTCTAGGTCTGGTATATCTGTACTATTCATCCATCCAGTTCATGGTATATCTGTAATATGCATCCATCCATGTCAACGGTATACTGTAATATTCATCCATCCAGTCATGTTATAAATTGGTAATTTCATCCATCCGGTCACTGGATATCTTAAGTATTCATCCATCCAGGTCACGTAATATCTGTATAATTCTGTCTTCCAGTCATGGTAAGTCTGTACAATATTCATCCATCCAGGTCATGTATATCTGTAATATGAATCCCTCCCGGTCACGGTATATCTGTAATATTCATCCAGCCAGGTCCGGTATATCGTAATATTCATCCATCCAGGTCACACGGTATATCTGTAATATTCATTCTTCCAGGTCATGGTATATCTGTAATATGCATCCATCCAGTCATGGTATATATGTAATATTTCATCCATCAGGTCAATGGTATATCTGTAATATTCATCCCATCCAGGCCATGGTAATCTGTTCATATTCATCCCTCCAGTCTGGTATATCTTAATATTCACCCATCCATGGCATGGGTATATCTGTGTAATATTCATCCATCCGGTCAACGTATATCTGTAATATTCTCCCATCCAGGTCATGGTATAATCCCTGTATATCCATCCAGTCACGGTATATCTGTAATTTCATCCCTCCAGTCATGTATATCTGTAATATTCATTCATCCAGGTCTGGTATATCTGTATATTCATTCATCCGGTCATGGTATATCTGTAATAGTCAATTTATCCAGGTCATGGTATATCTGTAATATTCATCCATCCCAGGTCATGGTATATCTGTATCTTCATTCATCCAGGCATGGTATAATCTGTATATTCATTCATCCAGGTCATGGTTATCTGTAATATTCATCATCCAGGTCTGGTATATCTGTAAATATCATTCATCCAGGTCATGGTATATCGTATATTCATTCACCAGGTCCATGGTATATCTGTATATTCATTCCATCCAGGTCATGGTATATCTGTAATAGTCCTTCATCCAGTCATGGTATATCTGTAATTTCATCCATCCAAGTCATGGTATATCTGTACTAGTCCATCCTCCAGTCATGGTATATCTGTAATAGTCATCCATCTAGGTCATGGTTATCTGTAATTTCAATCCTCCAGTTCATGGTCATATCTGTAATATTCAACCATCCAGGCACGTAATATCTGTAATCTTCATCCATCCAGGTCACGGTATATCTGTAATATTCATCCATCCAGTCACGGTATATCTGTAATATTCATCCATCCAGGTCACGGTCTATCTGTAATATCATTCTTCCAGGTCATGGTATATCTGTAATATGCAATCCCTCCAGGTCATGGTATCTGTAATATTCCATCCACCGGTCACGGTAATATCGTCATATTCGATCATACAGGTCAACGGTATATCTGTAATATTCATCCACCAGTCACGGTATCTGTAATATTCATTCATCCAGGTCACGTATTCTGTAATATTCTCCACCAGGTCATGGTATATTTATAATAGGTCCATCCATCAGGGCATTGTAATCTGTAATATTCATCCATCCAGGTCACACGGATCTCTGTAATCCTTCATCCATCCAGGTCATGGTATTTTTGGCTGTAATTCATTTAGATCAACTGGACTTTGAGAGGTTTTGCTAGTCCATCCGAATGACTTTCTCATTCAGAGGGAGAGATCCAGTCGGATGCTAGTAAAACGTTCTTCAAGACCTAAACTGAAGTCCAGTTGATCTAAACTGAATAACAACAGATGAACTTACTCTAAAACTTTATTACCCCTTGTTAGAAAATTGACCATTTTGAGTAAACTTCGGAAGGTTTGATTTAAAAGGTATTGCAGGTCAAAAATAAAGCTGGGCCACTATAGCTTTGATTGAAGACAGAGACTGTTTCCTTACCACCTATTCTTTAATAATCAATCAGGAGTCAGAGATAGGGTAACTTACCTGTTCGCTCCGCTCCCACAGCGCCTATTGTCTGATAGGTCCTGACGACTACTGACTTCTACGTGCATGCAAATCGCAATGCCCAGGGGCTACAACAGATTATTGTCCATAGAGTTTTTTTTTTTTTTACCCTCATGCATTCATGATGTGTGTGGTTTAAGGGGGGTTTGTGCACAACCCCAACATTTAAGGCCCTGGGTACACACCCAAAACATTTTCGTTTCCACTGGTGAGCTGGTTTGGATTGACTTGCGACCATAGTGAAGCTGAAGCCCATAGTGGACGCACAATGTCATGACTTTTCCAACATACCCAATAGTCATCGTCGATCTGGACAGGTGTTTGAGGGTCGGGTTTGTCCACCTGCTAAATGCCCATCGATTTTTGCTCTGACCATCTGGAACCAGTAATTTGGTCAACCCCCAAATTGGAGGAGGACCCAGCCTAAGGTTTATAACCACGGTGCGATTCACGGTCCGACCGCGGACACACGATGTGTCACAACCCGTTCGTGGTTCGGCCGACTAATCTCCCGTGTATGGGCACTTTATTGACCGGACGTCCATCGCGTCAGGACGTTTGACCGGCCCGGCTGACCAGTGCGATCTCCGAACGGACACATCGAGTACGTCCAATAAAGGCCCATACACAGGAATGATTATTGGCCCAGACCACATCGTGATCGGGGACGGGGACGGTGTCCCTAGTGTTCCTATGATTAAAGCTGCGTAGTACTCAAATTTTTTAGGATCGAGTTACATACACAGCAACGTCATATCATGGATGTTGGTTCACTTAGATTTTGCAAAAGTTTTGACAATCGCTTGACATATGCAGGCAGATAGAAATTAGTGCTGTTTACTTGGAGTGTGCATTTGACAGGGATATTGAATCACTAACACAAATATATTTAATGGCCATACAGTAAACTCTCTGTGTGCATTGTTCACTAATCGGTTTCATATCAAGGGACACGTGGACATCCTTTAAGGTTGAAGAACAAGAAGTTTCATCTTCAGGTTAGGAAGGTCGTTTCTTAACAGTGAGGAACGTGACACTGTGAACCCTTCTTGGGTTAAAGAGGATGGTATAAAGGTTGTATCAGCATGGACGTGTGTCTTTAGTCACTTACTTATTAATTACCTAGCATAAAACAAAGTAGTGAACATATCTCCCATAGTAACATACTGAGGACATGGTCACCTTGGGTTATAACAGAGACAAACTTTTTCATCACGTGATACATGTAACATGGGAAAACAGAAACTCTATTGGCTGATATGAACTGGAGGATCCAATCCACATTGTTACATCACGTGATACATTGTAACATGGGAAACGAAAACCATTGGCTGATAATGAAACTGGAGGATCCAATCCACATTGTTACAGCATCAACATGATACATTTACATGGGAAAACAGAACACTATTGGCTGATATGAACTGGAGGATCCAATCCACATTGTTACATCAGTGATACATTGTAACATGGGAAAACAGAAACTCTATTGACTCATAATGAACTGGAGGATCCAATCCACATTGTTACATCAGGTGATACATTGTACCATGGGAAAACAGAAACTCTATTGGCTGATAATGACTGGAGGATCCAATCCACATTGTTACATCACGTGAAACATTGTAACATGGGAAAACAGAAACTCTTGGCTGAAAATGAACTGGAGGATCCAATCCACATTGTTACCATCACTTATACTTGTAACATGGGAAAACAAAATCTATTGGCTGATAATAACTACTGGAGATCCAATCCACTTGTTAAATCATGTGATACATTGTAACATGGGAAAACAGAAACTCTATTGGCTGATAATGTACTGGAGGATCCAATCCACATTGTTACATCACGTGATACATTGTAACATGGAAAACAGAAACTCTATTGGCTGATATGAACTGGAGGATCCAATCCACATTGTTACTTCACGTGATACATTGTACATGGGAAAACAGAAACTCTATTGGCTGATAATGAAACTGGAGGATCCAATCCACATTGTTAACTCACGGTGATACATTGTACATGGGAAAACAGAACTCTATTGGCTGATAATGTACTGGAGGATCCATCCACATTGTTACATCACGTGTACATTGTAACATGGGAAAACAGAAACTCTATTGGCTGATATGGAACTGAAGGATCCAATCCACATTGTTACTCACTGATACATTGTAACATGGGAAAACAGAATTCTATTGGCTGATAATGAACTGGATGTCCAATCCACATTGTTAACAAATCACGTGTATCATTGTAACATGGGAAACCAGAAACTCTATGGCTGTTAATGAACTGGAGGATCCAATCCACATTGTTACTCCACTTGATACATTGTAACATGGGAACAAAAAACTCTATTGGCTGTAATGACTGGAGATCCAATCCACATTGTTACATCCCATGATACATTTTATCGAGGGAACTGACGGGACACAGAGTCTCCCTCACACACCCTGTCACCTTCTCAGTGGGGGAATTAAATTCACATTGAAGTAGAAGTCTGGTCAGTGCTTTTTCCCATGGCCACACTCTCCCATTCCCCACACACTGATTGGACCAAATGACTGCAATGTCTGTAATGTTCAATGGGTCAAATGGGTTTATCAGGGTCACACAGCAGTGTTTGTCAAACTACATTTCCCAGCATTCCCTGACAAGGAATCGTTAATAGACTACAACTAAATACCATGCCTGTAGTAAATAACAAGTAAGACTGGATTCTCAGTGATTCCTTAGTAGAGTTTTTTAAGCTGGTTAACCTGGTTAGATCCTTCCTCCTTGACTGACAATTCAACATCGCGACCGGTTCATCCAGGCAGAACAAGACTGTCAGTCACTCAAAGTAGCCACAGCCGACAGTTTCCCCACAACCGAGCATGTGCCCATACGTATCGACACAATCGTCTGTGGTTTTCGGACGCGTTTGCCTCACCCAATTCGAACACTACGTGGACCGGTTGCGTCCCGGCAAAAATCCATGCACTATTTTTGCCCCAATCGAATGATAACACTGTGCTTGAGTCTATTGACCCATGGTTGTGTACCCAGCTTAATGGGAACAATACCAGACAGCCAATTCCTGTTCCACTCCTTCCCATCGGTAACAGTTTATTGGTTGGATGTGCAGCATCTCTAACAGAATTCAAGCTAAAATCTGTTCAAGGTCATGGTGAACACATTCAATGGTACATCCTATCTGTGTTTGGTTGCTGTACAATGTGTGGCCGTTGTATGGCTCATCTTAGCTGCCCATCCAGGGACCAGTTTTTCAGGCCATCAATAGACTGCCCACAATTCCCTGCTGCTATCGAACAAAAACGTGATTGGGAAATATTGATTCGACTTGCAAGCCATCTAATGTGTATGCAGATCCCACTTTTCTTTCTAGCTCAGGTAGTAAATAAAATTCGTTTTTTAGGTAGTTGTCCCCTTATTTACAGCATAAGGGGAAACCTTGTACTAGAATCTTGTATTTTGCTACTCTGACCCTTTAAAAGCTGTGAATGGTGATGGAAGAGATTCCCAGGCCGAGAATGACCTTGTGGAATGATAGAACGCTACATTCAGGCCCCAGTACTCAGGAGGACGGTTTTTCTGTCCTGCAAGGTGCTGTGGACATGTTCCAAAACAAAATGTGTTGTTGTGGATTGCCAGTACAATTTGAAAAACAGTCACTTAGATTCAAGTTGGAATTCAGTTTTTCCACAGAAAAATACCCTCCGCTGAGTCTCTGCAACCCATCTCTGTAACCTGTGTTTGTGTGGGGAAGGGGAGGTGATTGTCTGTGTGTGTGATAGAAGAGTTCAGATTAGTAGCTCTTTGGGAGAGATGTTGAGGTGGAATGAATCAAACGTAACGCAGTGTTTTTAGCAGCTGTATATCCAGAAATAAATACATATCTTCCTGTTAATTTCCCACCCATTACAATTCAGATGGCCATATTTTTGTGATAACCGCCCTTTACAATCGGTTTCACGATTATTACTTTACGATTTTTTTTTTCGTTATCTACAATAACGCAATCGAAATATTACAATCCCCATTGGATACATTACGGTTAGTTTATCGACCATATGGTAATGTACGACTGGATGTTTCATTATTATCACGAGTGTTCGAACGTATGGCCCGCGTCCGTATACATTACGGTAACGCACTGATAACGCAGATCGGAATACAGCTGTTCTCTAAATATGGCCCTTCCAGTCTTAAAAAAATCTATTTATTGTGACTTTTGGGTGTGCACCCCTTCACATATGTATGAAGTAGGTGTGACACATAGAACAGTCACATAAATAGATTTTTTTTATAGACTGAAGTGATTTTTCTATTTGAATATGGTGCCACTGTCAAATGTACAGCATAGCAGGTCAGAGATGGTGTTGGGTGATCAGGATAAGCGTGGGGCGGTGGAAAAATATATTATGCGTATACTCGGCATACAGACAGGGTCCAAGGACGCACCCGCGGAAACCCCAGCATTAAGAGGCAACCTGAGAGCATGTTTTATATTCACAGGACAACGATAGATTTGTTCTAGAGGGTAGGATTGTGGCCAGGATGTCGCTTTTCAATTCACGGTGCCCAAGGAGGTAAAATTTTACATTGCATAGAGGGAATGGTCAACCGGTGGTCGAAAACCAGAGGAGCGTCAAGAAGAATGAGAATAGAAAGTGACCTTCTAGCTTTGCAGCCTGGAAGGTCATTCACACACTTCGCACAGAGCCATCTCCGTGGATTGTGCAGGGCGAAACTCTGACCTGTGAGGGGACCAGTCAAGTTATAGGACTGAAGATACATATCATATGGAAAAGACAAGACGTCTAGTAGCTAGAGGCTTCGGTATATAGGGAGCTTGGGCGGAGTTAGCAAGACAATAGGAGTCTTTTGATATGGGTTTTAACGTGGGCGCGTTTAAGGAGGAAGGGAAACCATACCAGATAACAAGGATGGCGTGAATATGTGGGTTAGTATAGGGGTGACTGCCTGATTCAAAGTGTTCAGTAGAAGAGGGCTATGGGATCCAAATGAGATGTAGTGAGGCGGACAGGCCCCGACAGCAGAGTGAGAGACCTCTGACTGGGTCAGGGGGACTAAAAGATTTCAAAGAGCAGTAGAATTGGTCGTGATGTTATTTATGGAATATTATTATTTTTCAGCCCCCTTGTTAGCTTTTGGTATTATAATACTGTACAGCGCAGCGTCCCCCAAGTATCACTATGAGAAATAAAACAATACATACATAGCTTTCCCTGGGGGAAATGTGCGAAAAACAAAGTATTGTAATGATTATCTCCCTTTAAACCTCCCGCTGCTCATGGAAGTAGGCCATGCCTTTAAACTGATAAGTGGTCCCTGGTTGAGATTTCCCACCTATCCTGGGCCACATGGCTGGGTGACAGAAGGGATTGAGGGGATAAGAACTGAAAGTGGGAAATCAATGCAGGTTGACTTAGACCCGCAGTTGAACGCACAGAAATCTGGTAGTTTTCTCCAGATACTAAACACATTCTGTGGCCCTGGGGTGACACTTTCATCACACTTGGGGGATGGAGACGGGAATCTCTGTTATTTACATCAATAAAAGTTGAACAAGTGCAAAGGTGTCACCTGGCACAACCCATCAGTGCACACTTCTATCCCTTTGTAATGTATAATGGGGATGAGGATCCCTGTCCTGTCCCTTGGTATAACTCCTGAAAGGGACAGACATTCCAGGGTCCCCCCAACTACCAACCATACACCAGATTTAACATGTCAGCCATGGGGCTTCTATTTAGCCTTTCTTTCAATGGTAAACTAGGGAATTATGGGAAAGCCTTTTAATGTGAAAAACAATCAAAGCATGCTGGTAAATTTTGCTGTACAAATCCCCAAAACCCTCTTATATCTTACCTTTAATATACAGATTGGTGTTGCCGTTCAAATGTGACCTTTTCAGCCAAATTCAATCGGTTTCTACGTGCAAGGGTTTTGTATAAAGGGGAAACATTCTATTTCTATTCCCCTTTAAGCCTTTTCTTATACGGATAATTAATCTTGTTTATCAGATGTTTGTGGCCTGATAATGGAAAAACGTGGATTGGTGGTCATTTTTATATAACAGCAACTTTTGAAACCCATACCCCATTTATTACGCAACCAAATGAACTGTGAATCCCCATTGGCAGGGAGCAGGCAATGGAACGTCCAATGAAGGGACATGCACGTGTGGTGGAGAGTCACAGGTCATTCAAAATGATCCATCAGGACGAATCACAAACAACACCGAGGGGCGGATTCACTCGTACAATTGCCGTCTGAGCATGGAGTTCGTGTGTGAGAGCTTTATTTTGTGTGTTGAATCTGGAACCAAAAAAAGATGTGGTGACTTTGTTGAAAAGTTGTTACAGCAGACAGAATCTGACATTTCACTCCATTAAATAAATGGTAAATATTAACAGTTAGCATCATTTTAAAAATGATGGTGGTTTCACGATTTTATTATTACATAAGAAATTAATTGAACCAAAATCCATCTGAACTACACAAATCATCTGCACCAAAAAATCATCTCAACAAAAGAAATTCATGATAACTAAGAAGCATCTGAGCTAAGAAATCATCTTGAGCAAAGAAATCATCTGAACAAGAATTCACTAAACCAAGAAATATCGGTAAATAAGAAATCATACTGCAGCTCACAGAATTCATCGTAATTAGGAAATCATCTGGACTAAGAAATGTAATTATAGTTTATTTATTATAGCGCCAGAGATTGGAATTGAGATTGGTTTATTTGAAACTTGGTTTACTGACGTTTCTTGAGCAGGGGCGTTCTAGGTCTAAGAAGATCGTGGTACCCCACGGGGCACTCGCATATGCCATAGCCGTCCAAAGTCTTGTTTCTCATCCCAATTAAGCCACACCCACCAGGTACAGAGACATGACAGACGACCAAACACAAACATATAGACCGCAAGCTAGTGATGGACAAGACAGAGAATAAACAGAAATAAAGATATATTTATTCCCAAATCCTGGTCTATCTATCTCTCTATCTCTCTGCTATATCTGTTCTATCTACTATCCTCTCTCTTCTCGTCTATCTCTCTTATCTATCTATTAAAACTCGTATACTATCTCTCTCTCTCTCTCTCTCTCTCTGTCGTATCTATCTCCGCGTCTCTCTGTCTGTCTATCTAGCTCTACAATTCTAGCTATTTAACGTCCGTCTAGCTATCTACGTCTTATCTATCTCTCTCTCTGTCTATCTCTCATCCATCTATCTCTCTATCTATTTAACTGTCCGTCTATCTCTGCGTCTCTCTCTGTCTATCTAGCTATCTATTTAAAACTGCCCCCCCCCCCTGTCGACCCTTTCAATTCGTCTCTATCTATCTATCTCTCTGTCTATCTATTTAACACTTGCCTGTCTCTCATTATCTATCTCTCTGTCTGTCTGTCCTGTTGTCTATCTATCTATCTACTTCTATCTAGCTATATACTACTGACATCTCTATGATTAGTCTCTATCTAGCCTCTATCTATGCGGCGTAGCTATCTATCTATCATCTATCTTATTATCTATCTATCTATTATCTATCTATCTATCTATCTATCTACGTTCTATATCTCTATCACATTACTCTGATCATCTCTGTATCTATCTATCTTCTGCTTTTGTTTATCTATTTAACACTGCCTGTCTCTCTATCTATCTCTCTGGACTATTTATCTACTATCTATATATCTATCTATCTATCTATCTATCTATCTATCTATCTACTATATTTAACACTGTCTGTCTATCTGTCATCTATCTATATAACACTGTCTGTCTATCTGGTCTATCTATCTATCTCGTCTCGTTGCATATGTCTCTATCTCTGTGTCTATCTCTCTGTCTATCATTTAAGCTGTCTGTCTGTCTATCTATCTATCTTCTCTGTCTACCTACCTATCTATCTCTCTATCTATCAGTGATCTATCGTCTCTCTATCTATCTATCTCTCTATCTATCTCTCTCTCTATCTATCTATCTCTCTATCTCTTACTATCTATCTATCTCTATCTCTCTGCTCTACCTACACTATCTATCTATCTGATCTATACATCTATCTATGCTATGTATCATTCATCTACAAGCCTCTCTATCTCTCTATTATATTTAACGCTGTCTGTCTATATGTCTATTTATCTCTCTCTGTGTCTATCTATCTGTCTCTCTATCTGTCTGATGTCTGTATCTATCTATTATTTCGTCTATCTATTTTAAAAAACGCTTTCTGTCTATCTATCTATCTATCTATCTATCTCACATTCTATCTATTTATCTCTATGTACTATCAATTTAACGCTGTCTATTCTACTTCTATCCTATCTATACTATCTCTTTTGTCGATTCATTTAACACTGCTGTCTCTTCTATCTATCTCTCTGACTATTGTATCTATCTGTCTATCTATTAATCTATCTGTTATCATTATCTATCTATTATCTATCTATCTATCTAATCTCTACTGTCTATCTATTAAACATGCTGATTACTGCTTCTCTCTCTCTCTCTCTTTCTCTCTCTCTCTCTCTTTCTCTCTCTCTCTCCCTCTCTCGTATTAAACAACTGCCGTGTCCCTTTTTTCTATCATCTGACTATTTATCTATCTATCTTCGATCTATGATTTCTATGTATCTATCTATCTATTATCATCCATCCATCATCAGTCCACCATCCATCCATCCATCCATACCATCTATCCATCTATCCATGTGGATATTCAAGGAATCTACAGCAGCACCCAGGCCCTTAATCTTTTGGAAGTTAGAAGTGCACACTAAACTCTTTTGGGATCTATCTATCTATCTATCTAGCTATCTACTATCTAGCAACTAGGCGATCGAGCTAAGTCTAGTACTATCTATGGTATCTACTGTCTATCCTCTCTCTCTCGTCTTCGCTCCTCTCTCTTCTCATCTATCTTTATCTCTTCCTGCGATCTTCTCTATCAATGCCATTGTCATCTACTTATCGATATCTCTTCTGTCATCTACTATCTATCTATCTCTCTGTCTTCTATCTATTATCTATCTATGCTATCACTATCTATCTATCTCTCCTAGTCTATCTATTGTTAATACAAGCCTGTTTCTCTTATCTTTCTCTCTGGACTACGTATTTATATCTATATGTTATCTATTGATGTCTATAGATCTATCTATCTATTGTATCCACCTCCATCCTCATCCATATCCATCCATCCATCCTCCACCATCCATCGTCTACATCCATCTATCTATCCATCCAGTGGACTTTCACGGAAACTACAGAGCAACCAGGCCTATATTCTTTGGAAGTTAGAGTGCACACTATAACTCTTTTTGGATATCTATCTATCTACTCTATCTATCTGTCTGTCTGTCTGTCTGTCTCGTATCCATCCATGTTGGTATTCAAGGATATTACAGCAGCACCCAGGCCCTATATCTTTGGAAGTGATAGATGCACACATACTACTTTTTTTTGGATATCTTTCTATCTATCTATCTATCCTATATATCTATCTACTTACTATTAAAAACACGTGTCCTGTCTATCTGTCTATCTATCTCTGTGTCTATTATGTCTCATCTATCTCTGTCATTGTTATATCATGGACTCTCTTCTATCTAGTTTGAATGCGGGTCTGTAGCTGTTATCTATCTATCTATCTATCATCTATCAATCTATCTATTATTACAATTCTATCTCACTCTCTATCTCTCTATATATTTAAACACTGTCTGCCATCTGTCTATCTATTCTCTCTGTGTCTATCATGTCTCTCTATCTGTGTGTATATCTATCTTTTATCTGTTCTGTCTATCTAACGCGCTTTCTGTCTATCTAGTCTATTCCACATCAATCATTACTCGATGTCTATCAAGTTAACGCTTGGTGTCTGGTTCTATCGATCGTACTATCTAGCTATCTGGTGGCCCGTATATCTATCTAGCGCTTATTAGCACAGTCTATCTCACTCTCTATTCACCTCTATCTATTTAAACGCTGTCTGTCTAATCTGTCATCTATCTATCTCTCGTCTATCTATTTAACAACTGTCTGTCTGTCTTCTATCTCACTGCTATCTATTTATCTCTACTGTCTATCAATTTAACACCTGTTTGTCTATCTATCTATCTATCTCTCGCTTTCTATCTTATTTAACACTGTCTGTCTATCTAATTTATCGCTGTGTCTACTCTGTTCTCTCTATCTCTGTGTCTATCTATCTATCTATCATCTCTTGTCTATTCAGTTATCATGTGTACTGTCTTTCTATCATATCGCTCTGTCTACTTATCTATCTATTATTCTATCTATTTAACGCTGTCTGCCTATCTGTATCTATCTTCTCTCTGTCCTATTATTTAATCCGCTGGTCTGTCTGATCTATCTATCTACACTGTCTATCATTTATCTCTTGTCTATCAATTTAACGCTGTTTGTCTATTCTATCTATCTATCTATACCCCCTCTTCTCTCTCTCTCTCTTCTGTCTGTTCTGTCTGTCGTCTATCTATCTACATCATCAGTGGCTACTATTACGTTCTTATCTCTCATCTCGTCTTCTTATCTATCTTCCCGCGCTCCCGCATCTGATCCCTTCACTCTGTCTCGTATCTACTCTTTCTGTCTAATCTTCTACTATCTGTCTCCCTCTCGTATCTATCTCTTCTATCTCTCTGTCTGTTATCTATATAATACACTGCATTATCGATCATCCTTGTAAAAACACATGTCTCTTCTATCTATCTCTAACTTATTATCTTATCGATCTGTCTAGATATTATCTATCTATCTCTCTCTCTATCTATCTATCTATATTCTATTCTCTGTCTATCTATTTAACAATGCCCTGGCTCTCTATCTATCTCTTGACTATTTATCATCGATCTGTCTCTATTCTATCCTTCATCCATCATCCATCATCCATCCATCCAGTCCACAGCCTCTATCTATCTATCCACCATGTTGGATATTCAAGGAATCTACAGCCCAGCACCCAGCCCTATATCTTTGGAAGGTAGAGTATTACTCTTTTTGGATATCTATGCTATGTACTATCTATCTCTATCTATCTATCGATTCTATCGTATCTATCTATTATCGATCTTTAGTCTATCTATTTAATGCTTTTTTTGTCTATCTATCATATCTCACATTCTATCTATTCTTTCTCTATGTCTATCAATTTAACGCTGTTGCGCCTATCTGTCATCTATCTATCTACTCTGTACTATACTATTTAATTTTCTACCTATCTATCGATCTACTCTAATCTCCTGTCTATCTTCTCTCAGTTCTATCAACTTGTAACCGCTGTTTGTCTATCTATCTATCTATCTATCTATCCCTCGCTCTCCCTTCTCTGTCTGTCTGTCGTCTGTCTGTCTGTCTAGATCATCTATCTATCTATCTATCTATCTCTTTCTGTCTAACTCATTAACTGCGCTGTCTAGTTTATACTAACGTCAGTCTTTCTGTCTATCTACCTATCTATCTAGTCTATTCTTCGCATCTCTCTCTCTCGCTATCTACTATCTCTCCTTATCCTGTCCGTCATCTATCTAAGTCTATCTATCTAATTCTATCTCTATCCTCGTCTTCTATTTAACACTGCATGTCTCTCTATCTATCTCTCTAACTATTTATCTATCTATTGTCTATCTATTATTATCTATTGCTCTCTATCTATCTATCTATCTTTCTATCTTCTGTCTATCTATTTTAACCTGCCTGTCTCTCTACTCTATCTTCCTGACTATTTATCTATCTATCTGTCTATCTATTATCTATCTAATCTATCCATCCATCATCCATCCATCCATACCATTCCCACATCCTCCACTCTATCTATCTATCCATCATGTTGGATATTCAGGAACTACAGCAGCACCCAGGCCCTAATATTTTGGAAGGTAGAGTGGCACACTATTACTCTTTTTGATATCTATCTATCATATCTTCTATCTATCTATCTATCTTATAGTCTAGTCTATTTAATGCTTTTTGTCTATCTCTACTATCTCACATTCTATCTATTATCTCATGTCTATTCAAATTTAAACGCTCGTCTTTGCCTATCTATCCATTCCCATCCATCCATCCATCCCCCAGCCTATCTATCCATCCATGTTGTGGTATATTCAAGGATCTTACAGCAGCACCCGTGCCCTATATCTTGGAGGTAAGGGGTGGTAGGAACACATAACTCTTTTTGGATATCTATCTATCTATCTATCATCTATCTATCTATCATCTATCATCAGCTATCTGTCTCTCTATCTGTCTCTCTATCATATCTCTCTATCTATCTATCTATCTATCTCTCATTATCTATCTATCATACCATGTATATTCAAGGAATTACAGCAGCACCCAGCCCTATATGACTTTGGAAGGTTAAGATGCACACTATACGCTTTTTTGGATTATTATCTATGCTATCATCTATCTATCTATCTATCTACTTGTGTCTATCTAATCTATTATTTATATTTTATGTCTATCTATTTAATGTCTTTTTGGTCTATCTATCTATCTCACATTCTAATCTATTTCTCTTATGTCTATCAATTTAAACACTTCCTGTCTGCTCTATCATCGATCTATCGATCTATCATCTATCTATCTATCTTTTGTCTATAGTATCTTATTTTACACTGTCTGTCTATCTGTCTATCTATCTATCTCTGTGGTCTATAATGGTCCTCCTCATCTCTGTGTCTTCTATACTATCTATCTATCTCAATTGTCTATCTTTTAATGCTGTCCTGCTGTCTGATTATACTATCCTCTGTCTACCATATTATCTATCTATCTATCATCCATCTTCGATCAACTATCTATTACTAAAATCTATATCTACTCCTATATTTTTCCGTTGCATCTTCCATCTCTATCTCTGTCTATAACTAAACGTGCTCTGCTATCTATCTCTGTGTCTATCATCTATCTCTCTTATCTCTGTCTACATGCTATCTAGTTTCATTCATATTAACCGCTTTCTCCTGTCTATTTTATCTCATCATTACTACTATTCTATCTTATCTCTCTGTCTATCTATCTATTTAAACTGTCTGTCTATCTGTACTATCTTATTTATCTCGTGTCTGATTCTGTCTCTCTATCGGCCGTTTGTCTATTCTAGTCTATCTATCTCTCCTCTTCTATCTATTTAATTCTGTCTTGCTGTCTATCTATCTCTCTGTCTACTATCTTATCTATCTATCTATCATCTATCTATGATCTCTCTTGTCTATACTATCTATTACCAACTGTCTGTCTATCTGTCTATCTATCATATCATCTATTATCTATCTATCGTATCTCTGTGTACTATATGTCTCTCTATCTCTTGTCATACTATCTATCTCTCGTCATCTATTTAATGTGTATGTCTGTCCAATCTCTCTACTCTCTGTCTACCTATCTATCTATCTATCTATCTATCTTCACAATCTATTCAGAATCTATCTATTATACCTACCATCTATCTCACTTCTACTCCTACTATATTTACACGCGTACTGTACTATCTGTCTATCTATTATCTTCTGTGTTATTGATCTGTAGTCTGATCTGTCTCCTCTTTATCTCTGTGTCCTATCTAGCTATTTATCTTTCTGTCTATCTATTTAACCGCTTTCTGTCTGTCTAAAGTTGTAAGTAATGTAAGTAAGGGTGTTTGTAAATTAACGGTAAGGGGTAAGTTAAGTCGTGTGGTATAAGGAGGGGGTTAAGGTAAATTGGGGTAAATGGTGTTAATAAATAATAAGTAAATAGTTTGGGCTAAATATGATAGATATACAGAGAGCTGTTGGAGATGCTATAATTTATTAATAGGGGGTAGATAGCTTCAGTAAAAATATTCAGAAAACAGAGTTGCTGGGAGATAACTATGATCATTAGTAATGGGGGTATACGTTTTAGTCTAAATATTAATAACAGAGATTATTATTATTATTATGGATTTATTATAGCGCCAACATCTCCGATAGTCATACATTATAACAGGGTAATGTATATTATACAAAGTCATACTTTATTACATACACAGGTTATTACATACACAGGTTAATACATTAATCTAAGTAAACAGCAGTGATGAGTTACTTACAGAACTACCGTTTACAATAGTTATGGAGGGACCTGCCAAAGAGCTAGCTTACAGGCTAGGAGGATATGGGGTGAGACATGTTTGTTTTTAAGGTGATGGGAATCGGGGAGGTTATAGGTTATATACATATTACATACACAGGGAATTACATAAATAAGTAAAACAGAGTGATGAGTTCTTACAGCAATACCGTAATACCATAGAGAGAAAGGACTCTTCCAAAGAGCTACAGTATAGAGGAAAGGGGTGAGACATAAGGTGACGGGAATCAGTAGGTATTATACATTATTACATACACAGGTAAATACATAATAAGCAAAATGAGTGATGAGTTTCTTACAGCAATACCGTGATACAATAGCGAAGAGAGGACCCTGTCCAAAGAGCTTACAGTCTAGAGGAATGGGGTGGTGTGAGACATAAGAGTGACAGGAATCGGTAGAGTTATATACATATTAATACACAGGTATAACTAATATAAGTAAACAGAGTTGATGAGTTTCTTACAGCAATGACCAGGATTACACAGGACGAGAGACCTGTCAAAGAGCTTACCAGTCTAGAGGATATGGGCGTTGAGACATAAGGTGATGGGAATCGGAGGTTAATAATATTACATACACAGGAAACATAATATAAGCTAAACAGGTGAATGAGTTTCTTACAGCAATACCGTGATACAATAGGAGAGGCAGAGGACCTGTCAAAGAGTTACAGTCTAGGGATATGGGGTGAGACTTTAAGGTGATAGGAATCGGTAGTTATATCCATATTACTACACAGGTAATACATAATATAGTAAACAGAGTGAGGAGTTTCTTACAGAATTACCGTGATGACAATAGGAGAGAGGACCTGTCCAAAGAGCTTACAGTCTAGAGGATATGGGGTGAGATGAGACATAAGGTGACAGGAATCGGTAGGTTATATGCATATTACATACACAGGTAATACATTAATAGAAGTAAACAGAGTGAGGAGTTTCTTACAGAATACGGTGAACAATAGGAGAGAGACCCTGTCCAAAGAGCTTACAGTCTAGGGATATGGGGTTGAGACTAAAGGTGACCAGGAATCGGTTAGGTTAATACATATTACATACCACAGTAATAATAACATAAGTAAACAGAGTGATGAGTTTCTTACAGCAATACGTGATACATAGGCGAGAGGCCCCTGTCCAAAGAGCGACAGTCTAGAGGATTGGGATGAGGAATAACGGTGACACGAATCTGGTGGTAGATACATATTACATACAAAGGTAAACATAATATAAGTAAACAGAGTGATGAGTTTCTTACAGCATACTACCGTGTGATGATACAATAGGAGAGAGGACCCCTGTCCAAAGAGCCTTACAGTCTAGTGGATATGGGTGAGACATAGGTGACAGGAATCGGTAGGTATATACATTATTACATACACAGGTAATCAAATACTATAAGTAAACAGAGTGAGGAGTTTCTTACAGCAATACTGTGATTACAATAGCGAGAGGACCCTGCCAAAGAGCTTTACAGTCTAGAGGATATGGGGGTGAGGGTGAGATATAAGGTGATAGGAATCGGTTAGGGTTATAACATATGACATTACACAGTGTAATACACATTTATAAGTAAACAGAGTGATGAGTTCTTGACAAGCAATACCGTAATACAATAGGACCCCGAGAGAGACCACCCACGATCCCAAGAGATTCAGTCTAGAGGAATGGGGTTTGAGACATAAGGATGACGGGAAATCGGTCAGGTTATATACATATTACATACCACAGGTAATACATAATATAAGTAAAAAGGAGTGAGAGTTTATTACAGCATACGTAATACAATAGGAGAGAGGACCCTGTCCCACAGAGCTTACAGTCTAGAGGAATGGGGTTTGAGACATAAGGTGCTGGGGATCGGTAGGGGATATACAATTACATACAAAGGTAAATACATAATATCAAGTAAACAGAGTGAGGAGTTTCTTACAGCAGTACCGTAATACAATAGGAGAGAGCCCTGTCCAAAGAGCTTACAGCTAGCGGAATGGGGTGAGAATAAGGTGACAGGAATCGGTAAGTTATATACACTACATAAAGGCTAATACATAATTTATAAGTAAAACAGGAGTGTTGATGAGTTCTTACAGCATACAATAGGAGAGGAGGACCTGTCCAAAGAGCTTACAGGTATAGAGGATATGGGTGATGGACATAAGGGGTGATGGATCGGTGAGGTTATATACCATAATGACATACACAGGTATACATAATATAAGTAAACAGATGATGAAAGGTTTTTTGGTTTTCTTACAGCAATACCGTGATACAATAGGAGAGAGGACACATGTCCAAAAAGAGCTTACAGTCGAGAGGATATGGGGTGAGACATAAGGTGATGGGAATCGGTATAGGATATACATATTAAATACACAGGTAATACATAATATAAGTAAACAGAGTAGTGAGGAGTTTCTTACAGCCAATACCGTGATGCAATAGAGAGAGGACCTGTCCAAAGAGCTTTACAGTCTAGAGGAATGGAGTGAGACATAAGGTGACCAGAATCGGGAGCGTTATATACATATTACATACACAGGTAATACATAATAGAAGTAAACAGAGTGAGAGTTTCGTTACAGCAATACCGTGTGCAATAGGAGGAGAGGACCTGTCCAAAGAGCTTACAGTCTAGGGATATGGGGTGTGAGTGAGACATAAGGTTGACAAGGAATACGGTATGGTTAGATAAAGTATACATACACAGGAATACATTTTTTTAATATAGCTAAATCAGAGTGATGAGTTTCTTACAGCAATACCTTGATACAATAGGAGAGAGGACCCTGTAAAAGAGCTTACAGTCTAGAGGATATGGGGTTGGCATAAGGTGACAGGGATCGGTAGGTTATATTATACATTATTACATACACAGGAATACATAATAAAGTAAACAGAGTGAGGCGTTACTTTACAGAATACGTAATACAATAGGAGAGAGAGGGCCCTGTCCAAGAGCTACAGTCTAGAGGATATGGGGTGAGACATAAGGTGATGGTAACGGTAGTTATTTACATATTACATACACCGGTGAACATAATATACGTAAACAGATTATGGAGTTTCTTACAGCAATCCGTATACAATAGGAGAGAGGACCTGTCAAAGAGCTTACAGGTCTAAGGATATGGGGTGAGGACATAGGTGATGGGAATCGGTAGGTTACATAAATATTACATACACAGCGTAATTACCCAGTTTTAAATTTATCAGTAAACAGAGTGAGGAGTTCTACAGCAATACCGTGATTACAATAGGAGAGAGGACCCTGTCAAAGAACTTACAGTCTAGAGGATATGGGTGTGAGACCAAAGGTGATGGGAATCGGTAGGTATATAAATATTACATACAAGTGTAATACATAATATAAGAAACAGAGTGATGGTTTCTTTACAGCAATACCGTGATACAATAGGAGAGAGGACCCTGTCCAAAAGAGCTTACAGTCTAGAGGATATGGGTGAGACATAAGGTGATGGGAATCGGGGAGGTTATATTACATATTACATACACAGGTAATACATAATTAAGTAAACAGAGATGAGTTTTTACACGCAATACCGTTAAACAATTAGGAGAGAGGACCCTGCCAAGAGCTTACAGTCTAGAGGATATGGGGTGGAGAACATAAGGTGATGGGAATCGGTAGGATATATACATATTACATACAAAGGTAATACTAATATAAGTAAACAGAGTGAATGAGTTCTTACACAATACCGTCTAATACAATAGGAGAGAGGCCCCTGTCCAAAGAACTTACAGTCTAGAGGATATGGGGTGCGAATAAGGGTGATGGTAAATCGGTAGGTATTATTACAATACATACACAGGTACTAATATATAAGGAACAGAGTGATGAGTTTTACAGCGATACTGTGATACAATAGGAGAGGGGGAAAAAAGGAACCTGTCCCAAGAGCTTACAAGTCTAGAGGATATGGGGGTGTTGGACATAAGGTGACAGGAATGGTAGGTTATTACATTTACATACACAGGTAATACATAATATAAGTAAACCAGACGTGATGAGTTTCTTACAGCAATCACCGTACTACAATAGGACAGAGGACCCTGTCCAAAAAAAAAGAGCTTACAGTCTGAGGCTATGGGGTGAGACATAAGGTGATGGGAATCGGTAGGTTATATACATATTACATACACAGGTAATAAATAATATAAGTAAACAGAGTGATGAGTTTCTTACAGTCAATTACTGTGATACAATAGGAGAGAGGACCCCTGTCCAAGAGCTTACAGTCTAGTAGAGATATGGGGTGAGACATAAGGTGACAGGAATCGGTATAGTTTATATACATATTAAATACACAGGTAAACATAATATAATAAACAGAGTGATGAGTTTCTTACGCAATACCGTAATACAATAGGAGGAGGACCCTGTCCAAAGAGCTTACAGTCTAGAGGAAATGGGGAGATCTGTTGAAAGATACTATAATTTATTAATGGGGGTATATCGTTTGGTCTAAATGACAAGATATGTGGGTGGTAGGCAGTCTGGGATGCCGATTGGCCCTGCACATGTCCCACCTCCCTCTTAAATAAGAAATAAAATACTAGAAATTAGTATTTCAATGTTCTGCTTTGTTCTGACATTGAAGGACACAGACCATGATGCTATACCTTTGGACATGTAACTTGCACAGACTGTGAGGGACTGTATTGCGCCATGTGTAACATTGCACATGACGTGAGGACTTATTGGCCCAGTAAACATTGCCACATGACCGTGAGGAGGACTTTATTGGCCATGTAAATTGCACATGACTTGAGGGACTTTATTGGCCATGTAAAGTGCACATGACTGTGAGGGACTTATTGGACATGTAACATTGCAATTGACTGGAGGGACTTATTGGCCATGTAAAATGCACATGCCTGTGAGGGACTTATGGCCATGTTTGTAACATTGCACAGACGGTGAGGGACTTTATTGGCCTGTACATTGCACATGGACGTGAGGGACTTATTGGCCATGTAATGCACATGACTGTGAGGGACTTTATTGGCATGTAACATGCACTGACTGTGAGGGGACTTTTATTGGCCAGTAACAGGCACATGACGTGGGGGAATTTATGGCCCATTGTAACATTGCACATGACCGTGAGGGGACTTTATTGGCCATGTAACATTTGCACATGACCGCGTGAGGGACTTATTGGCCATGTAAACATGCACATGACTGTGAGAGACTTTATTGGCCATCGTAACATGCACATGATGTGCGGGACCCGTTATTGGCCATGTAAACATTGCCACATGACCGTGAGGGGACTTATTGGCCATGTAACATTGCACATGACTGTGGGGAGACTTTATTGGCCAGGAACATTGCACATGACCGGGAGGGACTTTATTGGCATGTAACATTGCACATGACTGTGAGCGACTTTATTGGAATGTAACATTGCACAGGACTGTGATGGACTTTAGGCCATTGTAACATTGACATGACTGTGGAGGGACTTCATTGGCCATGTAACATGTACATGACTGTGAGGGACTTATTGGCCATTGGAACATTGTACATCGACTGTGAGGGACTTTATTGGCCATGTAACATGCCACATGATGTGAGGGACGTTATGGCCATGTAACATTGCAATTATGACTGTGAGAGACTTATTGGCATGTAAACATTGTAATGACTGTGAGTGACTTATTGGCCATGTAACATTGCACATGACCGTGAGAGGACTTATGGCCATGTAACATTGCACATGACCGTGAGAGACTTTATTGAGCCATGACATTGTACATGACTGTGATGGGACTGTATTGGGCCATGTAACATGCACATGACTGTGAGGGACTTTATTGGCCATGAACATTGCACATGACGTGAGAGACTTTATGGGCATGAAACATTGCCCAATGACTGTGAGGGACTTTATTGGCCAATGTACATTGCACATGACTGTGAGAGACTTTATTGGCCTGTAACATTGCACATGACTGGAGAGACTTATTGCCATGTAACATTGCACATGGACGGTGAGGACTTTATTGCCATGTAACTTGCACAGGACGGTGAGAGATTATTGCCATGTAACACATGCAATGACTGGAGAGACTTTATTGGCAATGTGTAACATTGCACATGACTGTGAGAGACTTTATTGGCCATGTAACATGCCACATGACTGTGAGAGACTTATTGGCCATGTAACATTGACATGACGTGAGAGACTATTGGCCATGTAACATTGCACATGAACTCCCCCGGAGAGACTTTATGGCCAGTACCATTGACACCCCTCCCCCCCCCGCACGTGAGAGACTTTATTGGCCAGGTAACATTGCACATGACTGTGAGGGGCTTTATTGGCCATGTAACATGAACATGGACTGGTGAGGGACTTTATTGGCCAATGTAACATGTACTGACTGTGAGGACTTTATTGGCATGTAGCATTGCCATGACCGTGAGAGGACTTTATGGCCATGTAACATTGTACATGACTGTGAGGGCTTTATTGGCATGTAACATGGCACATGACTGTGAGAGACTTTATGGCCATGATACATTGCACATGGACTTGTGGGGACTTATGGCCATGTAAATGGCACATGACTGTGAGGGGGGGACTTTATGCCATGTAACATTGCACATGACTTTGGGAGCGGACTTTCTTGCCCATGTAAACATTGCATGACTGTGAGGGGAACTTTAGTGGCCATGTAACACAAATTGTGGGGGCAAATGACGGTGAAGAGACTTTATGGCCATGTAACCAATTGCAACCTGGACTGAGAGCCCTTATTGGGCCATGTAACATTGCACATGACTGTGGGGACTCTTTATTGGGCCATGTAGCATTGCACATGAATGGTAAGGCTGAGTAGACCACCCCCGATTGTATTTATGTAAGTTCTGATGGGTTAGGCAGATCCTGCTCCTTCTGAAATGTTAATCGACTTGATGATAGACATTTATACATCGTATAAATAATGGAATATTTCCGTGTGGGCGAGTGTTGGTACAGCAGTTTAACACTCATTTCCTTCCTCTCTGATTTATTATCCGCGCTGGTGCTGGTGCGATTATAAATAACAACCGAACTAATGACAGTAAATTAACGCCGGGTTAGCTCTGGTTTAACACTTGTACAAAATTTAGACACAGACTGATGGATACTTAAAGGCTCCCTGCATCCATATCTGTTTAACCCCCTGGAAAATAATCAGAACCTCCCCTGCAACTGAACATTATATTATAACGAAACAGGGGCACTTTGTCAAAGGTTTATGGTGAGATTAAACTCCCCTGAGAACCGATACCACTGAATACTTTACCCCCTGGGTTCCAGTTAGATGTTGTGGATAATGACGTTCGTAATGCTGCTCTAGCCAGCGCCCCTTAATTAATCCATTGTCCAATGGTAAAACTCCTGGAGAGTGTTGTGTCTCCTACCATTGTCCCCAGGATGACAAACTGGATTCCTTCCCGTGGCTTAACAAACAGGAGTCTCCGACATAGTTGCGTGCGCGTGGGTGTAAATCTCTGGGTCCTTCCTGGTGTCAAGGGCCATTACACACAGCGTCAACAGGAGCAAAATATTCCGCCCTATGGATCAATAACATCCAACCTATAATACATTTTTCCATGACTATTAGGCTTGCTGATTTTAAAAACCATTTATCTTTGCTTGCTATTGTAATTCCCTAAACAAAATGTATACTATTTTACCAAGTCAATACATACTTTCACTACAGACATCCCTGCATTACATAGCAACCTAGTACTGTTCTACGTTTATTCCTGGAACAAATGTATGGCTAACAGTAACATAGTATTGGAGGTTGTATAAAGACATCCATCCTAGTCCAACTTATACCCATCCATAATGTCTGTATAACAGTTACATAGTAACATAGTATGGGGTTGTATAAAGACATACTCCATCTAGTCCAACCTTTATACCTACCCATAATGTCTGTATAACAGTTACATAGTAACATAGATTGGAGGTTGTATAAAGACATACTCCATCTAGTCCAACCTTTATACCCTACCCCTAATGTCTGTTACAGTTACAATAGTAACATAGTATTGGAGGTTGTATAAAGACATCATCCATCTAGTCCAACCTTTATACCCTACCCCTAATGTCTGTATACAGTTACATAGTAACATAGTATTGGAGGTTGTATAAAGACATATCCATCTAGTCCAACCTTTATACCCTACCCCTAATGTCTGTATACAGTTACATAGTACAATATATTGGAGGTTGTATAAAGACATATCCATCTAGTCCAACCTTTATACCCTACCCCTAATGTCTGTATACAGTTACATAGTAACATAGTATATTGGAGGTTGTATAAAGACATATCCATCTAGTCCAACCTTTATACCCTACCCCTAATGTCTGTTATACAGTTACATAGTAACAAGTATTGGAGGTTGTATAAAGACATATCATCATCTAGTCCAACCTTTATACCTACCCATAATGTCTGTATAACAGTTACATAGTAACATAGTATTGGAGGTTGTATAAAGACATCCATCCTTAGTCCAACCTTTATACCCTACCCCTAATGTCTGTATACAGTTACATAGTAACATAGTATTGGAGGTTGTATAAAGACGTAGGTTAATCTAGTCCAACCTTTATACCCAACCCATAATGTCTGTATAACAGTTACATAGTAACATAGTATTGGAGGTTGTATAAAGACATACGTCCATCTAGTCCAATTTTTATACCCTACCCATAATGTATGTATAACAGTTACATAGTAACATAGTATCGGAGGTTGTATAAAGACATACGTCCATCTAGTCCAACGTTTATACCCTACCCATAATGCGTGTCTAACAGTTACATAGTAACATAGTATTGGAGGTTGTATAAAGACATACGTCCATCTAGTCCAACCTTTATACCCTACCCATAATGTCTGTCTAACAGTTACATAGTAACATAGTATTGGAGGTTGTATAAAGACATACGTCTATCTAGTCCAACCTTTATACCCTACCCATAATGTCTGTATAACAGTAACATAGTATTGGAGGTTATATAAAGACATATGTCCATCTAATCCAACCTTTATACCCTCATCATAATGTCTGTATAACAGTTACATAGTAACATAGCATTGGAGGTGGAAGGTTGTGTTATTGTGTGCTCCTGAGCTCCAACAAGTGCTTACTTGAATATCCGATTTTGGTTCACTGTTCTGGGCCTACTATGGCCTCCAAGAGCCCTGGTCCGGAGCCTGGGCCTTCTGCTGCTAATCCTGGGCCAAAAAAACACCTTGAGCCTGGGGATCCTGGATTTGCGGAGGCCCTGGCAAACGGCCTAAAGAGATATGTAGCTATAAAAGAAAAGTTAAGATCCCTTGAAGTAAGAATTAAACAAAAAAAAGATCTTTGTGCTGGGGATGTTTCTACATCCAATCCCAAGACTCAAGCTATCATTTCTGCCATGGAAAAAAGATTTGAGCTGCTTACCAAGGAGGAGCAGGCCTTGGGAGATGAAATTGGTCCTATGCGGGAGGCTTATACCCTGAGGGATCGTTTCCAGGCAGAGAAGGAGAGCAAATGCAGGGGGAATACAGCTAAGGCCCAGCCATGCTGTTCATTTCAGGTCTCCCCAGTGTCGGTGCAGGCAGGGGTGGAGGTGCCTGGGGCCTCTGAAGGGAGGTCTCGGTCACCAGTTTCCCCATCAGTAACACCTGGACAAAAAGACAAGGAGAAAGAAATGGACTGGGCTGTGGAAGATCCTAAATCCCCCGGTTTGCTGAAAGAAATAAAATATCTGGAATCTCCCATTAAAGAGCAAGAACTGGAATTCTCCATGGATGAGAATCAAGCAAAGAGGAGGAAAATAGGGGAAAAGCACAAGAAAGGAAAGAAAGTTGTGGTTTCCAAATTTGTTTTCCAACCATGCAGTGCAAACCCCTTTAATTCCACTAACTCCAAGTGCTTGGAGTCTACCACACCAAACATGGCTGGAACATGGGGTTCGGCGGCCATCTTGGATCCTGTTAGTGCCAGTGACATCACACCTGCAGCTACCAGTGCTCCATGCTCCTCCCTGACTGCCAAACCTGCCCAGAAAGGAGAAGAGTCTGTCAGTGCGGCTGGTAAGGAACGTGCAGATAAAGTTCCCATATGTAAAGAGGCAATCTTTAAGTTTCAGGGCAGTGAGAGGAAAGTACCTGCAGCGGCCATTTTGGATCCAAAGGCTGTGTCAGCTGGTTCTGGTGTTCCAGAGGCTGTGGTACAGGAAGGAGATGGATCTCGCAGTGAACCAATCAGCACAGATCCTGCTATTAGCACTGCACCTGAGGAAGCTAAGGAGAAGAGAGGGTCAGGGAAGCAGGAAGTTATTTCAGCTGGTCCCAAGCAAGTCCCGGCGGCCATCTTGGTAGAGGAAGAGTTCAGCAAAGAGGTTTGCCCTACAGTTAAAGTCCCCAAGCAAGTTTCTATTGGGAAGGAAGCGGTGACAAGTTCAGGGGAATCTAAAATCTTGGTTCCTAAGCTGGAGATGGCGGAAGCTCTGGGTGATCGATCCCCCCCAGCATCCGGAGAGATGGCGGCAGAGCCTGAGGCCAGCGGGATGGAGGGTCCACCAATAGGTGGTAAGTGGGATCACCCGGTCCCTGCTGGCCCAGCACCTGTTTCCCTTTCCCCTGCTCCTGCTGTGTCTGTCTCCCAATCTCCCTCTGTGTCAGCCCCAGTGTCTGTGTCCAAGGCTCCCCCTGTCCAGTCTGTGTCTGTCCCCCCTGTAAGATCTGCTGGATCATCTGGTCCCAGTTGTGCAAAGGTTCAATCTGTTTCCGCTAAGCAGCCTCCAGTTTCACCTGCAGGGACCAAACCAACATCATATGCGTCCGCTGCCAGAGCCACTCATTCTGCTACACGGAGGACTGTTCCTGCTAACGCACAAACATCTGTGTATGGTAACATGTACAGTGGCGGTGGGGGTAGGAGGAATGTGGTGAACTTGAAGTGGGTGGGGGAGGGCCCTTCTCCGGATAGGCAGCAGGTGATTGACAGACTCCTCCGGGTTGGGTTTGAGGCAGTGGACATCTTTGCCTTTATTTCTGGGCCCAGTCCGGGGGAGTTTGTCATCAGCTTTGTGTCCCCCCAAGGTCTGGATGAGTTTTGGAAAAAGTATGACAGGGATCCTGCTTGGTGGATTGGCTTTCGGGTGGTGGCGGTTTCCCGGCCGGGTGTCGTGAGAGTGACCATAAAGGTCTTTAATGAGAGCATTCCGCCCTCAGACCTCCGCACCTGGCTTGGGAGATACGGCTCCGTCCAAAGCGACCTGTTTAAAAACCTTGATGACAGTGGAATTTGGGATGGTGGTTGGAAGTGCAGCGTTAAACTGAACACAGTCCGTAACGTTACCCAGCACATCCCGAATTCTACCTTTATCGGCAGGGATAGGATACAATGCTTCTACCCGGGCCAGCCGCGTCAGTGCTGGAAGTGCGGGTCGTTTCGTCATCTTTCAATGTATTGTGACAAACTGAAGTGTGCCCTATGCCTTGAGCTGGGGCACAATGCGAAAGACTGCCCTAACAGTGTCTGTTGCAACCTCTGCGGTGAGATGGGGCACACTTACACCTCTTGCCCCGTCTCTTGGCAGCAAGTTGCGCAAGAGTTTGCAGAGGAGATGGTAGTCTCCGAGGAAGTGAGCTCTGAGGTTGTAGCAGTTGCTGGGGAAGCAGTGGACACTGGAGAAGTGTCCCCTTCGCATTGCTCTGGGGCCAAAGAGAGTACCACCATGCCTGCGGAGCCTGTCACTGTGACTCCACAGGAAGCTCCCAGAGCAGAGATGACCAAAAATATATCAGGGTCACCCAAACCCAAGCTCATTTCTGGACCTATTTATAAGCCCGAAGCCAGGGTTACCAGATCCAAGTCAAGGGGGGCTCTTGCCCAAATATCTCACCCAGTTGGTAACTCTGCTTCCAGAGTCCGAAGGTCCTCCGCTGTCGAGAAGGGGGGATGGAGTTTGGTGGGAAGTGGGAGGAGCAAGAGGAACAAGCCCATTCCCAAATTGTCTATTCCGCTTAAAAATCCTTACTCTGTGTTAGGAGAGGACAATCTGGAGGAAGAAATAGTGAGGCTGGAGAGAGAATTAGCTAGAGAAACCTCTTCTTCCAGTGATTTAATTTTTATAGACAATCAGGAGGCTGAGCGGTTGCCATCCGGCCTCTCAGCTAAGAGGGAAGGGTCCGATGATGAGGGGAGGAGGGTAAGGAAGGGTAAATGAAAACCCCCCATAACTTCATTCACCTTGTAAATGGCTGTGCCCCCTCCAATAAGATGTGCAACAATTAATGTTGCCTCCATCAAGTCTGTAAGTGCACGTAGCATGGCGTTATTTTTTCTCTCCCGAATTGAGGCAGACATTTTCTTTTTGCAGGAGACCCGGCTCACCACCTTGGCTGAGATCCATCGCGCCAAGGGGGACTGGTCCTGTGGACCGTCCTTTTGGTCTCTTGCCGCCGAGCCTTACAGTGGAGTGGCTGTTCTTTTTAAAACAGATATGGTAACAGTCAAACGGGTGATTGAAATCGAGATGGGACGCTGCATGCTTATGGATGTTCTGGTGAACAGTTCGCCTCTGCGGCTAATAAATTTTTATGGCCCTCAGACGAAGGCCGAGAGGAAGGAATTGTTTACCAGAATAAAGCCCTTTCTTTTTACAGCCCAGCCTGTAGTGTTTGGTGGGGATTTTAACACCATCGCTAGGCCAATGGACAGGAGAGGCCAGGCTGGCAGGTTGGGGTACGACAGCGTATTTTTGAATGGCTTAGTTAGAGAGGCAGGTCTGGTAGATGTGCACATTCGCCAATCTCCAGGCCTCACGGGTTACACTTTTCATAGAGGTAGTAGTAGTAGTAGGATAGATAGGTTTTTTGTTAAAAAGGACTCTATTACTTCTCCTCTTGAGGTGAAGGCAGTAGAGTTCTCAGATCACTGTTTGGTGGTCATGTCCTTGAATATTCCAGAGGCCCCCTCGAGAGGTAAGGGTTTCTGGCACCTCAATTCGACCATCCTTGACGAGGAATGTACTAAACAGTCTTTTTTGGCCTTCTTTCAGGATCAGGAGTCCCTGAAGGATGTCTGCCGCAGTAGGACGGAATGGTGGGAGATCACCAAAAAGAGGACCGCACGACTCTTTCGAGGCCTAGCGATTGATAAGGTACAGAGTAAATATCATGCCTATCTAAAACTTAAGAGGAAGTTGGATAGGCTGGTGTCTGATTGTGGTGACTTTGGGGAGATCACCAGGGTAAAGTCTCAGATGAGGAGGTTCCAGTATGACCGGCTGGCCTCCCTGAACTTTGAGAGGAATTATGGGTCACACCATTCTCCCGATCCCTATCAGAGTTGCAGGGACTCCATCGCTCGCAAATCGATTAGCGGTTTGCGGGGGAGTGATGGGACCCTGGAGACTTCTCCAGCAGGTATCCTGTCGGTTGTTAAGAGCTTTTATGCTGACCTCTTGTCTGAGAAAGAGCTCAGCCAGGCCGGCATATCCAACTTTTTGGAGCAGACTCCTGTTCAGACAAGATCTGATATTCCTTGGGATTCTTTGACAGGGGATATCACTGTGGAGGAGGTGGGGGCAGCCATAGAAGGCCTTGCTGTTAAGAAATCCCCTGGGCCCGATGGGCTCACGGCGGAGTTCTACAAGGCCTTTTGTGATGTCCTGGCCCCTAGTCTTGTGGAGGTTTTTTCGGACTCCCTTTCTGAGGGTCTCCTTCCACCCTCCATGAGGCATTCTGCTTTGATTCTGCTGTCAAAAGGGTTAGATTCTTCCTATATTGAGAACTGGCGCCCCATCGCTTTACTCAATACGGATAGGAAAATCTTGGCAAAAGTATTGTTCAATCGCCTCTTTGAGGTAGCACACCTGGTGCTTTCTCCCTCGCAGCACTGCACGGTTAAGGGTAGATCCACCTTTTCCGCAGTATTGGGGGTCCGGGAGGCCCTAATGCGTTGCAGGTCTTGTGAGTGGGGAAAATACCTTTTGTCACTGGACCAGTCTAAGGCCTTTGATAGAGTGAATCACAAGTATCTCTGGAGTGTCCTTGGAAGATACGGTGTTCCTGAGGGTTTCATCAATTGGCTCATGGTTTTGTATGAAGGCGCTGAAAGCATTCCCTTTGTGAATGGCTGGTTGGGGGAACCTTTTGGGGTCTCTTCTGGGGTCAGGCAGGGTTGCCCGCTCAGCCCTCTGCTTTACGCTTTCGCCATAGATCCTCTGATCAAGAGGTTTGATGGCAGCATGCTGCGGGGGGTACCTGTCTCTCCGGGAGTTTCCTTGAAGGTAGCTGCCTATGCGGATGACATTACTCTGGTAGTCTCGAGCTCCGACGAGGCGGTCGAGGTGGCCGAACTGGTACAAGAGTATTCTGAGGCTTCAGGTTCCCTCATCAACAGGAACAAATGTGAAGCTTTCTGGATGGGAAAAGAAGGCGAGCCTGCCTTTAACCTCCCGGGAATCTTCCCTGAGCCTTCCCCCAAAATTAAGATCTTAGGGATCACTTTTGGCCAAGGCGATTTCGCTGAGACAAATTGGTTGTCTAGGTTGGAACTTGCATCTTCCAGGGTGGATCAGTGGAAGGGGAGACCATACACTCTTAGTGAAAGGGTTTCATTGATCAAGACTTACCTGGTCCCGCTTTTTCTGTATGTAAGTACTGTGTGCCTTTTGCCAGAGAAGTACTATGCAAGAATCAATAGTTTGTTTTTCCTGCTTTTATGGGGAAACAAACTGAACCTAATCAAAAGGACTGTCGCCTACCGGCAAAGGAAGGAGGGAGGGTTGGGCATGCTCAACCCTGTCGTGTTCTTTGTGAACATGTTTGTTAAATACAACTTTGCAAACCTCCTCGAAGAGAAGCCTCCTTTGTGGGTAGAGATTTTTAAGAGCTGGGTCACTCCATTTCTTGGGTCTTGGATGAAGGGCGGCTTGGTAAAGAGTCTGCGGAATCATCGAGGTCCTCTCCCCTCCTATGTGGCAGGAGCCCTGAAAGCCATGAGGAAGTGGCAAGTGGGAATGGAAGAAATTAGATCCTCACCTAGGAGGGCCATCGACCAGAGGGTCTTGTCTTCCTATTTCCATGAGCCGCTGGTCTTAAAAGACTGCCCAAGCAATATATTGAGTATAGGGCTCTCTTTAGTGGTGTCCCCCAGGGTTCCCCCGAAGTTTAGGGATATTGCTTGGCGTTCCTTCCATGGAAAACTCTATGTAAGAGGCAATGTGATAAGTAGGCGCCGCAATGACCGAATGTGTCCCCGGGAGAGCTGCAGTGGTCTTGAGGAAACGATGGACCACTTCCTGCTTAATTGTCCTTTTAACATAGAAGTTTACAAAAGGGTGTCCAGAAAGTTGGTTATCCCCTGCCTCTCAGGTATGTCATACCAGGGGTGGGCTTATGGGGTGTCTCAAAGGCATGCAAGTATTGAGTTAAGCACCTTATTTCTAGTTAGCACAATAGTAAAATTCTACACGTGGAGTGCACGGTGCCAAATTTCAATTAGGCATAAAGTCCTTTCCTGTGAGGTGGTGGTTTCCAACATCCTGAGGGAACTGTTTAAGGTGAAGGCTCTGGAGAAACAGAGGATGAGTGAAGGGAGATGGTCAACTCTGTGGAGAGGCCTGTACCTTGAGCCCCCTTGAGGGGTCCTGATGTTTCTTGGTGGTGGTTTTTCCTGTCTTATCACTTGCCCTTTTTTTGCCCTAGGCCCTTTGTGTTTTTATGTCTGGGCTCATGCATTCCAGGGTGAGTAGTTTACACTTTGCCCTCTCAAGTGTCTAAGTGCATTAGAATGTAGAATGTATCCTTAGTAGGTTTCTACGGAAGCCAAACGATTCTTGTTTTGATGTTTCTTTTCGTGTTAGGTTTAATATGTTATAATGTTAGGTTTAATATGTTATAATGTTAGTTTTAATATGTTATAATGTTAGTTTTAATATGTTGTAATGTTAGGTTTAATATTTTGTTTCCTTGTTGTCTCGTTGTATGGATGTTGGAATAAATGTGGTTTATAAACTTGAACAAGTCAAACTTATGTTTTCCTTTTTTTCTGCAGTAAGATACTTTAAGTTATTTGCGTGATAGTGCGAATGGTTGTCTATCCCCTCATCATCTATCTGTGTAGGTAGGTGACAGGGTTAGTTATATTAGAGTGTAGGTAGGCGGGCTCGGTTTTATTTTGTTTCTTTTTTCTCTGATGTAAGAGTTGAATTTACTTTATATCTCATTGGAGATCGATTTTAGTTACTTTTTAAGAAAGATCTGAAATAAGATTGTTTTTATATTTGTTGTCTGCTGTAAGACTTTTTATTTCCTTTGGACTGGACTTTCTTCTCGGAAAGAGACTTTTTATTTTTATGCCCAAAAGCCAATATGCTATGTATTGTATTGTTTGTTTCAAGTTTATTGTTTATGCATATTTGTAGCCTGTTAATAAACTTCAATATATATAAAGACATACGTCCATCTAGTCCAACCTTTATACCCAACCCATAATGTCTGTATAACAGTTACATAGTAACATAGTATTGGAGGTTGTATAAAGACATACGTCCATCTAGTCCAACCTTTATACCCTACCCATAATGTCTGTATAACAGTTACATAGTAACATAGTATTGGAGGTTGTATAAAGACATACGTCCATCTAGTCCAACCTTTATACCCTACCCATAATGTCTGTATAACAGTTACATAGTAACATAGTATTGGAGGCTGTTTAAAGACATACGTCCATCTAGTCCAAACTTTATACCCTACCCATAATGTCTGTATAACAGTTACATAGTAACATAGTATTGGAGGTTGTATAAAGACATACGTCCATCTAGTCCAACCTTTATACCCTACCCATAATGTCTGTATAACAGTTACATAGTAACATAGTATTGGAGGTTGTATAAAGACATACGTCCATCTAGTCCAACCTTTATACCCTACCCATAATGTCTGTATAACAGTTACATAATAACATAGTATTGGAGGTTGTATAAAGACATACGTCCATCTAGTCCAACTTTTTTATTGGAGGTTGTATAAAGACATACGTCCATCTAGTCCAACCTTTATACCCTACCCATAATGTCTGTATAACATTTTACATAGTAACATATGTGAGGTTGTATAAAGACATACGTCCATCTAGTCCAACCTTTTATACCCTACCCATAAGGTCTTATAACAGTTACATAGTAACATAGTATTGGAGGTTGTATAAAGACATAGTCCATCTAGTCCAACCTTTATACCCTACCCATAATGTCTGTATAACAGTTACATAGTAACATAGTATTGGAGGTTGTATAAAGACATACGTCCTTCTAGTCCAACCTTTATACCTACCCATTGTCTGTATAACAGTTACATAGTAACATAGTATTGGAGGTTGTATAAAGACATACGTCCATCTAGTCCAACCTTTATACTAACCCATAATGTCTTATAAACAGTTACATAGTAACTAGTATTGGAGGTTGTATAAAGACATACGCCATCTAGTCCAACCTTTATACCTACCCATAATGTCTGTATAACAGTTACATAGTACATAGTATTGGAGGTTGTATAAAGACATACGTCCATCTAGTCCAACCTTTATACCTACCCATAATGTCTGTATAACAGTTACATAGTAACATAGTATTGGAGTTGTATAAAGACATACGCCCTCTAGTCCAACCTTTATACCTCCCCATAATGTCTGTATAACAGTTACATAGTAACATAGTATTGGAGGTTGTATAAAGAATATCCTCTAGTCCAACCTTTATACTACCCATAATGTCTGTATAACAGTTACATAGTAACATAGTATTGGAGGTTGTATAAAGACATACGTCCTCTAGTCCAACCTTTATACCCTACCCATAATGTCTGTATAACAGTTACATAGTAACATAGTATTGGAGGTTGTAAAAGACATACGTCCTTCTAGTCCAACCTTATACCCTACCCATAATGTCTGTATAACATTACATAGTAACATAGTTTGGAGGTTGTATAAAGACATCATGTCCATCTAGTCCAAACCTTTATACCCTACCCATAATGTCTGTATAACAGTTACATAGTAACATAGCATTGAGGTGGAATGTTGTGTTATTGTGTGCCCTGCTCTCCAACAAGTGCTTACTTGAATATCCGTTTTTGGTTCACTGTTCTGGCCTACTATGGCCTCCAAGAGCCCTGGTCCGGAGCCTGGGCCTTCTGCTGCTAATCCTGGGCCAAAAAAACACCTTGAGCCTGGGGATCCTGATTTGCGAGGCCCTGGCAAACGGCCTAAAGAGATATGTAGCTATAAAAGAAATTAAGATCCTTGAAGTAAGAATTAAACAAAAAAAAGATCTTTGTGTGCTGGGATGTTTCTACTCCAATCCCATACCCAGCTATATCTATTTCTGCATGGAAAAAAGATTGAGACTGCTTACCAAGGAGGAGAGGCTTGGGGATGAAATTGGTCCTATGCGGGAGGCTTATACCCTGAGGATCGTTTCCAGGCAGAGAAGGAAGCAAATGCAGGGAATACACACTAGGCCCAGCCATGCTGTTCATTTCAGGTCTCCCCATGGTCGGTGCAGCAGGGGTGGAGGTGCCTGGGGCCTCTGAAGGGAGGTCTCGGTCACCAGTTTCCCCATCAGTAACACCTGGACAAAAAGACAAGGAGAAAGAAATGGACTGGGCTGTGAAGATCCTAAATCCCCCGGTTTGCTGAAAGAAATAAATGTCTGGAATCTCCCATAAAAGAGCAAGAACTGGAATTCTCCCATGGATGAGAATCTGGCAAAGAGGAGGAAAATAGGGGAAAGCACAAGAAAGGAAAGAAAGTTTGTGTTTCCAAATTTGTTTTCCAACCATGCAGTGCAACACCTTTAATTCCACTAACCCCAAGTGCCTGGAGTCTACCACACCAAACATGGCTGGAACATGTGGTTCGGCGGCCATCTTGATCCTGCCAGTGACATCACACCTGCAGCTACCAGTGCTCCATGCTCCTCCCTGACTGCCAAACCTGCCCAGAAAGGAGAAGAGTCTGTCAGTGCGGCTGGTAAGGAACTGCAGATAAAGTTCCCATATGTAAAGAGGCAATCTTTAAGTTTCAGGGCAGTGAGAGGAAAGTACCTGCAGCGGCCTTTTGTCCAGCTGTTCAGCTGGTTCTGGTGTTCCAGAGGCTGTGGTACAGGAAGGAGATGGATCTCGCATGGACCAATCAGCACAGATCCTGCATTAGCACTGCACCTGAGGAAGCTAAGGAGAAGAGAGGGTCAGGGAAGCAGGAAGTTTTTCAGTCAGCTGGTCCCAAGCAAGTCCCGGCGGCCATCTTGGTAGAGGAAGAGATCAGCAAGACGTTTGCCCTACAGTTAAAGTCCCCAGCAAGTTTCTATTGGGAAGAAGGCGGTGCAGTTTAGGGGAATCTAAAATCTTGGTTCCTAAGCTGGAGATGGCGGAAGCTCTGGTGATCGATCCCCCCAGTGTCCGGAGAGATGGCGGCAGAGCCTGAGGCCAGCGGGATGGAGGGTCCACCAATAGGTGGTAAGTGTGATCACCCGGTCCCTGGCCCAGCACCTGTTTCCCTTTCCCCTGCTCCTGCTGTGTCTGTCTCCCAATCTCCCTCTGTGTCAGCCCCAGTGTCTGTGTCCAAGGCTCCCCCTGTCCAGTCTGTGTCTGTCCCCCCTGTAAGATCTGCTGGATCATCTGGTCCCAATTGTGCAAAGGTTCAATCTGTTTCCGCAAGCACCCTCCAGTTTCACCTGCAGGGACCAAACCTACATCGTATGCGTCCGCTGCCAGAGCCACTCATTCTGCTACACGGAGGACTGTTCCTGCTAACGCACAAACATCTGTGTATGTAACATGTACAGTGGCGGTGGGGTAGGAGGAATTTGGTGAACTTGAAGTGGGTGGGGAGGGCCCTTCTCCGGATAGGCAGCAGGTGATTGACAGACTCCTCCGGTTGGGTTTGAGGCAGTGGACATCTTTGCCTTTATTTCTGGGCCCAGTCCGGGGAGTTTGTCATCAGCTTGTGTCCCCCCAAGGTCTGGATGAGTTTTGGAAAAAGTATGACAGGGATCCTGCTTGGTGGATTGGCTTTCGGGTGGGTGCGGTTTCCCGGCCGGGTGTCGTGAGAGTGACCATAAAGGTCTTTAATGAGAGCATTCCGCCCTCAGACCTCCGCACCTGGCTTGGGAGATACGGCTCCGTCCAAAGCGACCTGTTTAAAAACCTTGATGACAGTGGAATTTGGGATGGTGGTTGGAAGTGCACGTTAAACTGAACACAGTCCTAACGTTACCCACACATCCCGAATTCTGCCTTTATCGGCAGGGTAGGATACAATGCTTCTACCCGGCCAGCCGCGTCAGTGCTGGAAGTGCGGGTCGTTTCGTCATCTTTCAATGTATTGTGACAAACTGAATGGTGCCCTATGCCTTGAGCTGGGGCACAATGCGAAAGACTGCCCTAACAGTGTCTGTTGCAACCTCTGCGGTGAGATGGGGCACACTTACACCTCTTGCCCCGTCTCTTGGCAGCAAGTTGCGCAAGAGTTTGCAGAGGAGATGGTAGTCTCCGAGGAAGTGAGCTCTGAGGTTGTGCATTTGCTGGGGAGCATGGACGCTGGAGAGTGTCCCTTCGCATTGCTCTGGGGCCAAGAGAGTAACCACTGCCTGCGGAGCCTGTCACTGTGACTCCACAGGAACTCCCAGACAGAGATGACCAAAAATATATCGGGTCACCCAAACCCAAGCTCATTTCTGGACCTATTTATAAGCCCGAAGCCAGGGTTACCAGATCCAAGTCAAGGGGGGCTCTTGCCCAAATATCTCACCCAGTTGGTAACTCTGCTTCCAGAGTCCGAAGGTCCTCCACTGTCGAGAAGGGGGGATGAGTTTGGTGGGAAGTGGGAGGAGCAAGAGGAACAAGCCCATTCCCAATTGTCTATTCCGCTTAAAAATCCTTACTCTGTTTAGGAGAGGACAGTCTGGAGGAAGAAATAGCGAGGCTAGAGAGAGAATTAGCTAGAGAAACCTCTTCTTCCATTGATTTAATTTTTATAGACAATCAGGAGGCTGAGCGGTTGCCATCCGGCCTCTCACTAAAGGGAAGGGTCCGATGATGAGGAGGAGGGTAAAGAAGGGTAAATGAAAACCCCCCATAACTTCATTCACCTTGTAAATGGCTGTGCCCCCCCAATAAGATGTGCAACAATAATGTTGCCTCCATCAAGTCTGTAAGTGCACGTAGCATGGCGTTATTTTTTCTCTCCCGAATTGAGGCAGACATTTTCTTTTTGCAGGAGACCCGCCTCACCACCTTGGCTGAGATCCATCGCGCAAGGGGGACTGGTCCTGTGGACCGTCCTTTTGGTCTCTTGCCGCCGAGCCTTACAGTGGAGTGGCTGTTCTTTTTAAAACAGATTGGTAACGTCAAACGGGTGATTGAAATCGAGATGGGACGCTGCATGCTTATGGATGTTCTGGTGAACGTTCGCCTCTGCGGCTAAAAAATTTTTATGGCCCTCAGACGAAGGCCGAGAGGAAGGATTGTTTACCAGAATAAAGCCCTTTCTTTTTACAGCCCAGCCTGTAGTGTTTGGTGGGGATTTTAACACCATCGCTAGGCCAATGGACAGGAGAGGCAGGCTGGCAGGTTGGGGTACACAGCGTATTTTTGAATGGCTTAGTTAGAGAGGCAGGTCTGGTAGATGTGCACATTCGCCAACTCCAGGCCTCACGGGTTACACTTTTCATAGAGGTAGTAGTAGTAGTAGGATAGATAGGTTTTTTTGTTAAAAAGGACTCTATTACTTCTCCTCTTGAGGTGAGGCAGTAGAGTTCTCAGATCACTGTTTGGTGGTCATGTCCTTGAAATTCCAGAGGCCCCCTCGAGAGGTAAGGGTTTCTGGCACCTCATTCACCATCCTGACGAGGAATGTACTAAACAGTCTTTTTGGCCTTCTTTCAGGATCAGGAGTCCCTGAAGGATGTCTGCCGCAGTAGGACGGAATGGTGGGAGATCACCAAAAAGAGGACCGCCCGACTCTTCGAGGCCTAGCGATTGATAAGGTACAGAGTAAATATCATGCCTATCTAAAACTTAAGAGGAAGTTTGGATAGGCTGGTGTCTGATTGTGGTGACTTTGGGGAGATCACCAGGTAAGTCTCAGATGAGAGAGTTCCAGTATGACCGGCTGGCCTCCCTGAACTTTGAGAGGAATTATGGGTCACACCATTCTCCCGATCCCTATCAGATTTGCAGGGACTCCATCGCTCGCAAATCGATTAGCGGTTTGCGGGGGAGTGATGGGACCCTGGAGACATCTCCAGCAGGTATCCTGTCGTTTGTTAAGAGCTTTTATGCTGACCTCTTGTCTGAGAAAGAGCTCAGCCAGGCCGGCATATCCAACTTTTTGGAGCAGACTCCTGTTCAGACAAGATCTGATATTCCTTGGGATTCTTTGACAGGGGATATCACTGTGGAGGAGTGGGGGGCAGCCATAGAAGGCCTTGCTGTTAAGAAATCCCCGGGGCCCGATGGGCTCCCGGCGGAGTTCTACAAGGCCTTTTGTGATGTCCTGGCCCCTAGTCTTGTGGAGTTTTTTTCGGACTCCCTTTCTGAGGGTCTCCTTCCACCCTCCATGAGGCGTTCTGCTTTGATTCGGCTGTCAAAAGGGTTAGATTCTTCCTATATTGAGAACTGGCGCCCCATCGCTTTACTCAATACGGATGGGAAAATCTTGGCAAAAGTATTGTTCAATCGCCTCTTTGAGGTAGCAACCTGGTGCTTTCTCCCTCGCGCACTGCACGTTAAGGGTAGATCCACCTTTTCCGCAGTATTGGGGTCCGGGAGGCCCTAATGCGTTGCAGGTCTTGTGAGTGGGGAAATACCTTTTGTCACTGGACCAGTCTAAGGCCTTTGATAGAGTGATCACAAGTATCTCTGGAGTGTCCTTGGAAGATACGGTGTTCCTGAGGGTTCATCAATTGGCTCATGGTTTTGTATGAAGGCGCGGAAAGCATTCCCTTTGTGAATGGCTGGTTGGGGGAACCTTTTAGGGTCTCTTCTGGGGTCAGGCAGGGTTGCCCGCTCAGCCCTCTGCTTTACGCTTTCGCCATAGATCCTCTGATCAAGAGGTGGATGGCAGCGTGCTGCGGGGGGTACCTGTCTCTCCGGAGTTTCCTTGAAGGTAGCTGCCTATGCGGATGACATTACTCTGGTAGTCTCAAGCTCCGACGAGGCGGTCGAGGTGGCCGAACTGGTACAAGAGTATTCTGAGGCTTCAGTTTCCCTCATCAACAGGAACAAATGTGAAGCTTTCTGGATGGGAAAAGAGGCGAGCCTGCCTTTAACCTCCCGGGAATCTTCCCTGAGCCTTCCCCCAAAATTAAGATCTTAGGGATCACTTTTGGCCAAGGCGATTTCGCTGAGACAAATTGGGTGTCTAGTTGGAACTTGATCTTCCAGGGTGGATCAGTGGAAGGGGAGACCATACACTCTTAGTGAAAGGGTTTCATTGATCAAGACTTACCTGGTCCCCTTTTTCTGTATGTAAGTACTGTGTGCCTTTTGCCAAGAAGTACTATGCAAGAATCAATATTTTGTTTTTCCTGCTAGTATTGGAGGTTGTATAAAGACATACGTCCATCTAGTCCAACTTTTATACCCTACCCATAATGTCTGTATAACGGTTACATAGTAACATAGTATTGGAGGTTGTATAAAGACGTAGGTTAATCTAGTCCAACCTTTATACCCTACCCATAATGTCTGTATAACAGTTACATAGTAACAGTAACATAGTAGAACAGGTATATAGTCTAGGTTGGCAGACTCACCCTAAAAGACTTGAACCTGTATTCACTGTCAACAAAACAGGGATTACAAGTGCTGAGCTAAAGGGGGAGATTATCAATTCCAACTTATTTTTAACAGTTAACACTACAGCTGTGTAGGTTTGTGTTCATGTTGCCAATGCAAATACTTCCACTAATTGTAAATTCAAATGTGTCTAGCCAAATGTTGTCTAGTGTGTGAAGTATTAATGTAATGTGTAATACATATTGTGAAATGTATAACGTTTGTTTAAAGGGTATCTCCACTGCTAAAAATGTTTTGGTATTCAGTTTTATTGAAGAACCGGGAGGTAAAGGAGCTGGGTTCTACCTCCTGTTTCTTCAATAAAAATCCGCAGGAGCTGGGAGAAGATAAGGAACTTTACCCAATCGCTCGCGAACGCCACCGCGAAGTCTGACGGGGTTCCGACGGAATAGTACTCTATGCGCCAGAGAGACAGTCTGTCAGGACCTATAAGACTACGCAGTGGAAGAGAGAGCGATTGGGTAAGTACCTTACCTTCTCTCGGTCCTGCAGGTTATATTGAAGGATGGAGGTAAGACACAGCTCTCTTAGCTCCCGTTCTTCAATAAACTGAATACGGTACCAAATTTTTTACGGTTGGACATACCTTTAAAATGTGCCTGATCCCCACAGAAATACATTGTCCTTTATGAAGATAAATCAAGATATCTGTCCGTATGCTTGTCTCACAGTTGGGGGATCATCTTGCTGTTTGCCCTGAAGCTGAACTCAGTGTCCTTTCTCCAATTATGGATGTCATGTGAGGTAATGCCTCCCGGTTTTCCAATATTACCTTATAGCTACAGGGTTTGGCTGCAGATGTATATATGTTTATGAATCTAGTGTATTTATACTATACCGTGTATTATAGCATACAGTGTATTTATAGCATAGGGGTATTTATAGCATACGGTGTATTATCTATAACCGTTATTATAGTCTACAGTGTATTTATAGCATACGGTGTATTTAATGCATATGGTGTATTTATAGTATCATGGTGTATTTATTACTCTATACCGTGAGTTGCATAGTTTATACGTGGATTTATGCTATACGGGTAGTATAAGCCTATGGTGGATTTATAGCATACGGTGTATTTATATTACCGTGATATTTATAGCATACAGTGTATTTAGCATAGGGTTTTGTATCATAGCAAGGTGTATTTATCGTATATGGTGTTTATACTATACCGTGTATTTATAGTATACAGTGTATTTATAGCATACGGGTGATTTAGCATATGGTGTATTATATGCATACGGTGATGTTAATTATATACCGGTATTTATAGCATACAGTGGTATTATATCATACGGTGTATTTATGCATATGGTTGATTTATAGTATAAGGTTGTATTATAGTTAAGTGTATTATAGCATAAGGCTGTATTTATAGCATACGGTTTTTTTTTGTGTATTTATACTATACGGTGTATTTATTAGCATACGTGTATTTATACATACGGTGTATGATAAGAAGACCGTGTTTATAGTACAGTGTATATAGCTACATGATTTATTATACATAGTATTTATTAGCATACAGTGTATTTCCAATAACATACGGTTGTATTTATACTATACCGTGTATTTATACGGGTATTTATAGCAGGCGTTGGTATTTATAGCATACGGTGTATTTATGACATGGTTGTTTATAGCATACGGTGTATTATAGGCTCAAGGTGTATTATAGCTACGGTTGTATTTAAGTATACAGGTGTATTTGTTTAGGCATAGCGGTGTTTATAGTATTAAGGTGTATTTTAAATACGGTGTATTTATAGCATAAGGTGTACTTTCTACTCGCATAAGGGTTCTTGTATTTAAGCATACGGGTATTATAGCTTACGGTTTATAGAGCATAAAGTGTATTTATAGCATACGTGTATTTATTAAGATGTCTAATAGCAACGGTGTATTTATAGCATACGGTTGTATTTATAGCATATAGTGTATTGATTAATTTTTATACATAGTATTTATAGCATAAGGTGTATTTATAGCATAAGGTGTATTTATAGCGTACGTGGTATTTCATAAGAAGGTGTATTTATAGATACGGTGTATTTAGCTACAGTGTATTTATAGCATATGGTGTATTTATATTTTACATAGTATTTATAGCATAAGGTGTATTTATAGCGTACGTGTATTTAGTAAGCATTACGGTGTATTTTAGGTGGATTCTATAGCATGCGGTGTATTTATAGCATACGTGTATTTATAGTACAGTGATTATGCATGGTGTATTTATGCATATGGTGTATTTATATTATACAGTACGTTATAGGCATAAGGTGTATTATTAAGCATACGGTGATTTTTAGGATAGGTAATTTATAGATCATGGTGTATTTATATTTATACATAGTATTTATGCTAAGGTGGGGGTATTTTATCTATATGTGATATTTATAGCATAAGGTTGTATTTTTAGGTACTGGTATTTGGATATTATAGTGATTAAGCATCTGTATTTTAGCGATAAGGGCTGTATTCTTTTAGCATAAGGTGTATTTATACATAGAAGGTGTGTATTTTAAATACTGTTATTATAGGTTGGATGATTATAGCATACGGTTGGCAGACTCACCCTAAAAGACTTGAACCTGTATTCACTGTCAAACATGGATCTACCAAGTGCTGAGCTAAAGGGGGAGATATCAATTCCAACTTATTTTTAACAGTTAAGACTACAGCTGTGTAGGTTTGTGTTCATGTTGCAATGCAAATACTTCCACTAATTGTAAATTCAAATGTTGTCTAGCCAAATGTTGTCTAGTGTGTGAAGTATTAATGTAATGTGTAATACATATTGTGAAATGTATAACGTTTGTTTAAAGGGTATCTCCACTGCTAAAAATGTTTTTGGTATTCAGTTTTATTGAAGAACGGGAGGTAAAGGAGCTGTGTCTTACCTCCTGTTCTTCAATAAAAATCCGCAGGAGCTGGGAGAGAAGATAAGGAACTTACCCAATCGCTCGCTACGCCACCGCGAAGTCTGACGGGTTCCGACGGACATAGTACTCTATGCGCATAGAAGACAGTCTGTCAGGACCTATAAGACTACGCAGTGGAAGAGAGAGCGATTGGGTAAGTACCTTACCTTCTCTCCTGGCTCCTGCAGGTTATATTGAAGACTGGGAGGTAAGACACAGCTCTCTTACCTCCCGTTCTTCAATAAAACTGAATACGGTACCAAAATTTTTTTAGCGGTGGAGATACCTTTAAAAATGTGCCTGATCCCCAACAGAAATAACATTGTCCTTTATGAAGATAAATCAAGATATCTGTCCGTATGCTTGTCTCACAGTTGGGGGATCATCTTGCTGTTTGCCCTGAAGCTGAACTACAGTGTCCTTTCTCCAATTATGGATGTCATGTGAAGGTAATGTCTCCCGGTATTCCAATATATACCTTATAGCTACAGGGTTTGGCTTGCAGATTTATATATGTTTATAGAATATAGTGTATTTATACTATACCGTGTATTTATAGCATACAGTGTATTTATAGCATATGGTGTATTTATAGCATACGGTGTATTTATACTATACCGTGTATTTATAGCATACAGTGTATTTATA
>JAACNH010000544.1:155390-184245 GCA_019447015.1 Hymenochirus boettgeri
AACTACTTGTAACTACTACTGCCTGTGAAAAGATAACATCCTGACTTTGTAACACCTTGTAAGTTACTTGCCTGTTAAAGATATCATCTGCTCTTGTAACTAACTTTGTAAGTTTACTAGCCTGTTAAAAAAGATAATCATCCTGCCTCTTGGTAACTAACCTTGTAACGCTTACTGCCTGTTAAGATAATCATCTTCTCTTTGTAACTACTGTAAGCTACTGCCTTTAAGATATCATCCTGCTCTTTGTAACTAACTTGTAAGCACTCTGCCTGTTAAAGAGATCATAATCCATATCATCAGAATCATATATAAATAAATACTAATTAGATATCATCAATATATTCATTCATATCATAATCATATTCAATAAGATATAAATATAATATCATATACACAATAAAAATACCAAAAACAAAAACAAAAAATCAACAAAACTAAAATAAACAACATATAGATTCATTCATTTCAATTAATAATAGTATATATTATATTCATACATCATCAATTATTTATTAATCATACATTCATTATCATATAAATATAATTACTATCAATTTATATTTTAAATCATACTATCATCATCATTTATATTATATAATCACATACTCAATATCTCATATAATATATATATATCATCTGTATAATATTAATGCATATATATGTATATATAATCAGGCATAATCATCATTATTCTTTATTGATCAAATCATAATATTCAAAAAAAAAAAACAAAAATCCCCCATCATATAATCTTCATATCATATATATATCTCAATATAAATTAGCAAATCATGATCTAATATGATATAATCATATTATTATAATTATTTATATCATCATTAATCATAAGAATATTATTCATCATCATATGACATATTATATTGCATAAGCATATATCATCACATATATATTATCTAATATTATACTCATAAGATATAATCATCATCCTTCATATATATCATCATATATCAATATATATAATCCTTTATAAATATTCAATTATACTATTCATATCCATTCAATCATACAATCATATCATCATATATAATAATATAATCATAAAATCCATCATAATCAGATTATTATATAATCATATAAGACCTATATATAATCATAATCATCATATCATTATTATAATAATATCATCATTTTATGTTAATCATCATTTCATCTCATCATCCATATTCATTAATATATATTCAATCATATTATCATCAAATTTATCACTATAATCATAAAATCATATCATCATCATTAATATATATATTTCTAATCATTAATCATTAAATCATATCATATATATCAGTTCATAATCCTATATTATAATCATTCATTATATCATATTTATCATCTATATTTCCATATCTAAAATCATGATATTATATTATGATAATCCTAATCATATCCCTCATCTTCCCTCTCTTTTATCGCTCTTCTCTCATCTCATCCTTCCAATCCTCTCTCTAACCTCTAACCTCCCTCCTTATATCATACTCTTCATATCCTCACTAATCCTATTCTCTCTTCCTCTCATCCCTTATCATTATCTCTTCAATATAAGACATCTCTTTCTCCATCATTCCTAAATCATCCTACATTTCCTCATTATCACTATACTTCCATATAATCATTAATATCCATAATATCTATTCGATCATACATTCCCTCATAATTTCCTTCCTCATCACTCTTCATCATCTTCACTCATTCCCTACTACTCATCACTCTTCTTCATATTCCTCTTTCTCCTAATCCTCATACTATCTCTACTATCATTAAAGAATACTCAAAGCATATCATTATAATATCGATATATTAATATCCCATCATATTTCATATCTATATCACATTTATAATCATTAAATATATATATATATATATTATATTCATATATATAGAATCATTTCAAACAAATAATCAATATCAAATCATATCATAATCCTCATCTTCAATCATTATATTATTACTATTATATTTATTATATAATATATCATATCATATCTTAATATCAATATCATATTCCATTCCACTAATCATACAATCCATCATCATTCGCATATTATATTCATATCACTTATATATAATCATCAATCATATATTCTAATACAATACTATAATCTCCTTATCCCTCTCCCTCTCTTTTCTTCATTCCTCCTCTCCCTTCACTTCGATCTCTCTCATATACTTTCCCCCCCCCTCTCTCCTCCATTTTTTTACTCTACTTCACTCCCTCACCTCTCTTCCTTACGCTTCGGCCCTTCCTCATTCTCTCTCTCTTAGCCCTCTCCTCTTTCTCTCTCCTCCTTATTACCTCTCCTCGCTTCTTCCTCTCTCCCTCTCTCTCCTCTCCTACTATTCCTCCTCCTCCTATCTCTCTCCTCCCTCCTACACTTATCATATCATCCTCCCTATTATCCTCCTTCCTCTCCTCTCCTTCCTCCTTCGCTCTTATCGTCCTCTCTCTCATCATCCTCAGCCCCTCTACTACTTCCTCTCATTATCTTCCCTACCTCTACTCCTTCCATCCTTACTCTCTTCCTACTCCTCCTCTCTCCTCCATATCCCCCCCTTCCTCCTTACCTAACCTTACTCCATATACTCCTTCCTTTCCCTCCTTATCTTCATCTCTCCTTCCTAATCTCTCCACTCCTCATCTCCTCTCTCCCCTCTCTTCCTTCTACTCCCTCCCTCTTCTCACTTATTACTATTATATCCCCTATCCCTCTCCTCTCCCTTCTCCTCCTTCTCCTTCCATCATCCTCCTCCCTTACTCTTTCTCATCTCCCTTCTCTCTCTCTCCCCTCCCACCAATTCGCAAACTTCCCTCATCGTTCTCTCTCTCTCCTCTCTCACCTCCATCTTCTCATCTCATTCTTCTCCTTTTCTTCTATATACATCTCATCCTCGTACTCCTCCTTCTGCATCCCTACCGCTCATCTACATCTAATCATCTCCTATCTCTCTCCTGCTCCCGCTCTTTTGTCCCTCCTTGTCCGTCTGCTGTTCCCGCTCCTCTCCTGCTCCTTTGTCACTCCATTGTCCGCTACTGCCTGGTTACAGATCCTCTCCCGCTCTTTGTCCCTCCTTGTCCGTTACTGCCTGTTCCGATAATCATCCTGCCTTTGTCCCCTACTTGTCCGCTCCCTGCCCGTTTCCCCCGCTCCCCTCCCTGCTCTTGTACCTACCTGTACGTTCCTTGCCTGATAAAGATAATCATCCGGCTCCTTTTGTACTAACTTGTAAGCCTGCCTGTTAAAGATAATCATCCTGCTCTTTGTAACTAAACTTGTAACTCTACTTGCCTGTTAAAGAATAAATCCAATCCGGCTCTTGTAATAACTTGTAAGTTCTACTTGACCTGTTATAAATAAAGATAGCATCCTGCCTCTTTAGTAATCTAACATTGTAATTTCTGCTGCTATAAGATCATCATCCTGCTCTTTGTAACCTTTCAGTATGCGATAGATCTGTTTTTAATGGTTACTGCCTGATCAAGATAATCATCCTGCCTTGTAACTAACTTGTAAGTTACGCCGAGATAGAGCATCCGCTCTTTGTAACTAACTGTAGACACTGCCTGTTAAAGATACATCATCCTGCTCTTTGTAACTAACTTGTAAGCTACTCCTGTTAAAGATAATCATCCTGGTCTTTGTAACTAACTTGTAAGTCTACTGCCTGATAAAGATAATCATCCTGCTCTTTGTAACTTAACTTGTAAGCTACTGCCTGTTAAAGATAATCATCCTGCTCTTTGTAACTAACTTTGTAAGCTACTGCCTTTAAAGATAATCATCCGGCTCTTTGTACTAACTTCTAAGTTACTGCCCTGTTAAGATAATCATCCTGCTCTTTGTAACTAACTTGTACGCTACTGCCTACTGCTGATAAATATATCATCCGCTCTTTGTAACTAACTGTAAGTTTACTGCCTGATAAGATATCATCCGCTCTTTGTAAACTAACTTGTAAGTTACTGCCTGATAAAAGATAATCATTCCTGCTCTTTGTACTACTTGTAAGTTACTGCCTGATAAAGATAATCATACCTGCTCTTTGTAACTAACTTGTAAGCTACTGCCTGTTAAGTAATCATCCTGCTCTTGTACTACTTGTAGCTACTGTCTGTTAAGATAATCCTGCTCTTTGTAACTACTTGGTACTGTACTCTGCCTGTTAAAGATAATCATCCTGCTCTTTGTAACTACTTGTAAGCTACTGCCTGTTAAGAATCACCTGCTCTTTGTAACTAACTTGTAAGTTACTAGACACTGCCTTTAAAGACATCATCCTGCTCTTTGTACTACTTGTAAGTTACTGCCTGTTACGACAATCATCCTGGCTCTTTGTAACTAACTTGGTAAGTTACTGCCTGATAAAGATATCATCCTGCTCTTTGTAACTACCTTGTAAGTCTACTGCCTGTTAAAGATTAATCATCCTGCTCCTTTGTAACTAACTGTTAAGCTACTGCCTGTTAAAGATAATCATCCTGCTCTTTGTAACTAACTTGTAAGCTACTGCCTGTTAAGATAATCATCCTCTCTTTGTAACTAACTGTAAGCTACTGCTGTAAATAATCATCTGCTCTTGTACTAACTTGTAAGTCTCTGATAAGATAATCATCCCTGCTCTTTGTAACGAACTTGTAGTCTACTGCCTTGATAAGATAATCATCCTGCTCTTTGTACTAACATTGTAAGTTACTACTGCCTGTTTAAAAGATATCATCTGCTCTTTGTAACTAACTTGTAAGTTACTACTAACTGCTGTTAAAGATAATCATCCTGCTCTTTGTAACTAACTTGTAAGTTACTGCCTGATAAGATAATCAACCTGCTCTTTGTACTAAACTTTGTAAGTTACTACTCTGCCTGTTAACGATAATCACTCCTGCTCTTGTAACTAACTTGTAAGTTACTGCCTGTTAAAGATTCATCCTCTCTTTGTAACTAACTTGTAAGTTTACTACTGCCTGATAAGTATAATCATCCTGCTCTTTGTAACTAACTTGTAGTTACTGCCTGTTAAGATAATCAATCCTGCTCTTTGTAACTACTTGTAAGTTACTACTGCCTGTTTAAAGCAATCATCCCTGCTCTTTGTAACTAACTTGTAAGTAGCTACTGCCTTATAAGATACTCATACCCGCTCTTTGTACTAACGTAAGCTACTAGCCTGTTAAGATAATCATCCCTGCTCTTTGTAACTAACTTGTAGCTACTGCCTGTTAAATAATCATCCTGCTCTTGTACTACTTGTAAGCTACTCCTTTTTAAGAAATCATCCTGCTCTTTGTACTAACTTGTACTACTGCCTGTTAAAGTAATCATCCTGCTCTTTTAACTAACTTGTAAAGTTACTGCCTGTTTACAAGATAATCATCCTTCTCTTTGTAACTAACTTGTAAGTTACTATGCCTGTTAAAGATAATCATCCTGCTCTTGTAACTAACTTGTAAGTTACTGCCTGTTAAAGATAATCATCCTGCTCTTGACAAACCAATACCTAGGTCCCTAGGTGCACACTTATTGCACTCGGAGACTCACAGAGGAAATCCGAGAAAACGGAATGGAGCCATTTCACTAGTCGTGGGAAGAAGCATAGCTATGGCAAATAAGCTATAACCGTATACTATAATACACACCATATCATAGCTTATAGATATGACCGTATTCTATAATATAACCTATACAATAATATCCCTCAAATACATACATACAACACGAGCTACATACAACCTAGGCAATAAATCACCACGTTTATGCTATAAATACAACACAACGTATACTATACCTGTATACTATAAATAACACTATGCTACAAATCACCATATCATTTCAAATAACAACCTATATACCTAAAATTCAGCTCATCTGTAAATATAACTGTATGCTATTATATACCGTGTGCTATAATACACCGTATGCTATAACTACACCTAGCTATAAATACACCGTATGCCTCAAAATTACAAACCGCATGCTTAAATACACCGCATGCTATACATACCAACCGTAGGCTATAAATACAAAACAATACAATACAACAACAAAACAACAAACAACCGCATGCTATAAATACCACGTATGCTATAATAATACCCCGTATGTTATAACACAACCGTATGCTAAAATAACACTGTATGCTATAAAATACCCTTTATGCTATAAATACAACTGTATGCTATAAATACACTGTATGCTATAAATACACCTTATGCTATAAATACAAAAACCTTATGCTATAACTACAACACTGTAAGGGGGGGGGGGGGGTGCTATAAATCACTGTATGCTTATAAATACAACGTTATATAAATATACCGTATTCTATAAATACACACTGTATGCTTTAAAATAATACATACAAACCGTATGCTTAAATACAACATAATACACCGATACTATAAATTACCGTATGCTTAAATACAAATCACTGTATGCTATAAATACACTGTCTGCTAAATACAAAAAACCGTATGCTAAAATATATATCCTTAAAATCACACCAATGCGATAATACACTTCTATAATATACCGTATAAATAAATATACCGTATGCTAATAAATACACTATGCTTACCATACACCATATATTATAAATATACCATATACTATTAAACTGCACGCGTATACTATTACACTGTATTCTATAAAATCCCTATGTCCCAATACCCCATATATTATAAATACACCATATACATAAATGCTGTAATTACTGTGGGCTCTAATACATTGTTCTTAAATATACCTTAATCTATAAATACAACAGTAATGCTATCAATCACTTATATTTAAATACACCTTATGCTTATAATATACCTATCCTAAAATACAACCCGTTGCATAATACTCTTAAGCTATAAATACAAAACCCGTAGGCTAAAATAACAACCTTATGCTATAAATACAAGACAAACCCCTTATGCTATAAATACACCTTATGCTATAATACTATGTATAATATACATACAACCATATGCTATAAATATACCTTATCCTAAAATATCAACCGTATGCTATAAAGACCACCTTATGCTATAAATACAGTATAAATAAATACAACAACAAATATCTCTAAATACAACCAATGCTATAAATAACTGTAGGCTCTAAATACATCAAAACCTTATGCTATAAATACAACCCTATGCGATAATACAAAACAACCGTATGCTATAAATACAACCGTACGCTATAAATACACCTTATGCTATAATACTATGTATATATAAATACAACACCACCATATGCTATAAATAACACTGTAATGCTATAAATAAGAAAAACAAAAACAAACAAAAAAACCGTATGCTAAACTCACACACCTTATGCTATATACATACCGTACGCTATAACAATACACCTATGCTATAATACCCTTATTCTATGAACTACTATGTAAATATAAAGACAATATATGCTATAATCAACAAACACCGTATGCTATAATACAACCGTCTGCTATTCATACATCTTAATAATACACCGTATGCTATAAATACACTGTATGGCTATGAATACAAACAAATACCGTAGCTCTAAATACCCAAACAGAAACTACAAAAAACCGTATGCTATAAATACCCCTTATGCGAGAATTACACCTTATGCTATAAACAACACCGTATGCTATCAATACACCTTAATTATAAATACACCATATGCTATAAATAACACTGTATACTAAAATACACCGTATTCTTAAATACACCTATGCTATAAATAACAAATACAAACAATACAAAAACAACGTATGCTATAAAACACACATTTGCTATACAATACAAAAACCGTATGCTATAAATACAACACCGTAATGCATAATACACCGTATCTATAAATACACGGTATATATAAATACAACAAAACACCGTATGTTATAAATACCCTGTATTCTATAAATTTACTCTGTATAATATAAATCCACTGTAATGCGATAAATACACTGTAACTTAAATACACGTATATTATAAATACAACACCGTATGTTATAAATAACTTATGCTACTAATAACACCGTATAGATTATAATACAAAACCCGTATGCTATAATACAACCTTATACTTATGCTCATAAATACCTGTATATCTAATAAATCACCTTATACTATAAATACAACACCATTGCTATAAATACAACACGTATGCTATAATACACTGTATGCTATAAATACCGGTATAGTATAAATACCAACCGTATCTATAACTACAACCATAGTCTATAAATCCACAAAACCGTATCTATAATACAACTGTTATACTATAAATCCGGTATAGTATAAATACCAACCATATAACTATAATACAAACCATATGCTATAAATACAAAAACCGTATGCTAAATACACTGTATGCTATAAATACACGTATAGTCATAAAACAAACGTAATGCTATAAATACAAAACCATATGCTATAATACAATCATACACCGTATGCTATAATACACTGTATCTATAAATACACGTATATATAAATACACACCATATAACTATAAATACACCATATGCTATAAACTACAAAACACCGTATGGCTATAAATACACGGTCTGCTATAAATACACGGTATAGTTATAAATACAAACCTATGCTTAATCATAAAAAACCATATGCTATAATTAACAACTGTATGCTATAAATACCGTATAGTATAAATAACCTATATTCTATAAAACATATCTAAATCCTGCAAGCCAAACCCTGTAGCTATAAGTATCTAATATAAACGGAATACCGGGAGACATGACCTTCACATGACATCCATAATTGACGAAAGGACACTGTAGTTCGCTCAAGGGCAAACAGCAGATGATCCCCCCAACTGTGAGACAAAGCATCGGACAATATCTTGATTATCTTCATAAAGGACAATGTTATTCTTCTTTCTGTTGGGGGACAGGCACCTTGTTAAAGGTATCTCCCCGCTAAAAAAATTTTGGTATACCCGTATTCAGTTTTATGAAGAACGGAGTAAGAAAAAAATGGAGCTGTGTCTTACCTCCGCAGTCTCATATAACCTGTCAGGACCGGAGAGAAGGTAAGGTCCTTTTACCACAAATCGCTCTCTCTTCCAACTGCGTAGTCTTTAGGTCCTGCAGACTGTCCTTCTTGGCGCATAGAGTACTATTCCGTCGGAACCCGTCAATTCCGCGGTGGCGTAGCGAGCGATTGGGTAAGTTCCCTTATCTTCTCTTCCTCCTCCCAGCTCCTGCGGATTTTTATTGAAGAACATGAGGTAAGACACAGCCGACAAAGAGCAGGATGATTATCTTTAACAGGCAGTAACTTACAAGTTAACAATGAAATAATTATATAGAAATGAATATATAGTTCATTTGGGAAGAAACATACATCTAATTAATACAGTTCAGTCAAAAGACGACTCCTAGCTAAGGAGTAGAATCCTTATACTGTGTATCTTTGTCTGTTCTACACGCACACATCTACACGCGTGTATGTAACTGACATGTCATATGGAATTTGTATTTTTGAAGGTGAGAAGAGCTCAAATGAAGGAACACGAGGAGAAGTTTGTGAGGGATCACATGTTGTATGTTTTAAACTGTAACTCAAAGCTAGAGAAGCAGGTATGTTTGTCTCGTGTTCACCACTGATTGTTTTTTGTATACCGGACCTTTCAGGATGTGGACAGATGTTTATACATGACAAAGTGCTCAAAAGGTAACACAGTGATATAATGCATCCACACAGAACACACACTCACACACAAAATGACAAAAACAGGGGCCTGGGAAGATATTTCCTGTGGAGGGTCGGGATACAAATCGTAAATAACGCAATCGCAGATTTTATATCCCCATAGAATACCACTGCGGTACTTTACTACAATTCTACAACCGAACGTTTGTTAATTAATGAACGTTCGGCGTAAATGTCCGACCGCGGCTAAACTGCGATACCGCGCATTTTTAATAGGGCCCAATTTGATCTGTAATTTCCCAGAATCCTTCTTTTTTCATCTTTAGACATATTTCTTTCAGGTATTACAATTGTGGCAAAATTTGGAGTTGAAGGAACAGCAAATCCAGCAGCTGTCAGAGACGGTGAAGCGGTGGGAGAGAGACTGTACTCAGTTCCTTGTGGGTACCAATGGGCATCCTCTATCCAGCACACAGGTGATATCAATAGGTCGTAGAAAGGTTAATAGTATATACACATTTGTAACATAGCTTAATGACAACGCAGTAGATTTGTAAAGACTCCTTGACATTTCCTGCACATATTTTAACTATGTTCCTCCTCTGCAATTTCTAAGGCCCTTTCCTGTTACATAGACAAAGCTTTGGGGCTGGAGGAGCAAGTTGCCCAACTGGTACAATTGGTGAGGAAAGAACAGAATCATTTTGACCTTGGAACCATATTAGAGGTCGCAGAGTCTACCAAGCAAAGGCTCAGCCACATGGAGACCTACAGAGATCTATTAGGTAGATTGTTAACTTTTATTACAATAGATTTCAGTTCAGGGATGTGCAACCAGAAGCCCTCTAGATGGAAGTAGTGCAGCAAGGGAAAGCTTTAAAGGGCATGTCCACCCCAAAACCTAAAATTTAACCCACTACTGGCCCCACTGTGTTGTTTAAAAAAAATCCTTATCTTACATCTCTGATCATTATGGTTCTCCTGCAGTGCTTGTCTAAAGTCCAGGAAACTGAAGAGTAGGAGGTGTCTTCCTGTCCAAAAGGTTTCGGCCTCCTCCCTGTCCTCTGAGAGGACAGTGGCAAGCGCAGGGGAGCCCTTTCCCTCCTCCTTCCCACCATCCGGATCCATCCATGCCCACCCTTCCACCTAGCATAAAATCCACTTAATATATGGTAGCTCACCCCTGCCCACCCCCAACCGCCACATTAGTTCTTTAAAAAAGGAATCCGAATTATACTTACAGCCCTTATCTCCTGCGGCGATCTCCATTGCTGGCAGCCACGTCTGTGATTGGCTGCCTCTAAGCCAATCACAGACACAGCTGCTGGTCAGGCCCGTTTGCAACTTCCTGCAAACAGGGAGCCAGGAGAAGACAGCTGCGGGAGCGAAGGGCTGTAAGTATGATTCTGCTTGGGGGAGGTTGGGGGTGGGCAGGGGGGAGCTACCATATTAAAAGATTAGATTTAGGATGGACATGCCCTTTAACAGAAAATACCCTTTCCCTCTTTCTGAGAGTTTTTTGATTATTTTTCCACAGAAAACCTGGATTGTCAGTTCAAGAAACACGACGTTGAGCTGAATAACCACAGGACGCTGCTGAGCTGTAACGAAGAGAGGTTTAGACTTTTGGAAGGAACAAGTTTTAATGGCAAACTCATATGGAAGATTACCGACTACGAAAAGAAGAAACAGGAGGCGATAGAAGGGCGAGTGGTCTCCTTATTCAGCCAGCACTTTTACACCAGCCATTACGGGTACCGTATGGGCGCTCGAGTCTATCTAAATGGGGACGGTTCAGGGAAAGGGGCTTATTTGTCATTGTACGTTGTAGTAATGAAAGGCGAGTATGACTCCCTATTGGCATGGCCTTTTAAGCAGAAGGTTACTTTGATGATGCTTGACCAGAGTGGACGAAAGAACCACATCACAGATGTTTTCAGGGCAGATCCGCACAGCAGCAGCTTTAAGAGACCGGACAATGAGATGAACATTGCGTCGGGCTGCCCACGTTTCGTGTCGCACGTACAGCTGGAAAACCCTAAGAACGCTTGTTACATTAAAGATGACACACTGTTTATTAAAGTCACAGTGGATTTAACAGACCTGGAGGAGCTATAAATGAGACAATCACCAATTAAATGTTACTTGCTTGGTATCACTTTAAATTATTTAAATGTTTGTGATTGGACCATAAAACTAATAATTATCCTGTAGAAAACGGTTTTGCAAAATGGGAATGAAATGTACTTTCTTGACCGAATGGAGCCTTATGATTGGCTTAACTAAACAGGTCACTTTTTAAAGGAGAAGATTGGAAAAACGCATTACATAGGGACTTCTTAAAATTGTAATTTGAAACTCACCTAAAAACATTAAATATAGAAATTATTGGGTTAAAAAGGGTTAATAATTATTGCAAAGAGTTAACCAAACTTGTTATGTATGCACAACTGCCTTGCTTACTCACAAAGCAGTAGAAGTTATTTTCAAACACGGTGGCTCAGTGGTTATCACTGATACCTTGCAGCGCTGAGGTCCTGAGTTCGAATCCACCCTTGGACACATCTGCAAGGAGTTTGTATGTTCTCCCTGTGCTTACGTGGGTTTCCTCCGGGCACTCCGGTTTCCCCACAATCATAAAGACATACTGATAGGTTGTATGTGTCAAATAAATGTGCTTAGATTGTAAGCTCTTCGGGGCAGGGCCTAATGTTAATGTATACATGTAATTGTAAATTGCTACGGAAGATGTTGGCGCTATATAAATCCACAATAATAATAATAATTTTTAAAAAAATGAAGGTCATCAGTAATATAAGTTGTGATCATTCATTGAACTCTTGGATTGTAACCTAAGCCACCATAGAGGTAATATAACCTGTCAGAATTAGTGATGGCCCGGTTCGCGGATCCGAACCCGGATACACGGCGGATTTCCCTCATTCGCGAACGGTGGATATCGCGGATTTTCCGTTTTTCCGCCTTCCGAACTTTTATGAACCGCGTTTTAGAAAATTTTCGAAATTACGAGGATTTCCCGTATTTTTCGAAAATACGGGAAAATACGAGAAATCCTCGTAAATTCAAAATTTCGCAGATTTTTCACATTTTTTGACGGAGAAAGCCACATTTTCGGGTCCGTATTTCCAAAGAATCCTCATATTTTCGAAGAATCCTCGTATTTTCGAAGAATCCTCGTATTTTCGAATGCGAATTTTGCCGAACTTTGATTTTAATGGGTCTGCTCGCGGATTTTTGAATCCTCGAGCGGACCGGATTTTGCGAAGTTCGGACATCTCTAGACAGGATTCACACACTTAGGTAGGAAGGGAAGTAAGCAGACCTACACATACACTTTACACTACACACTATACACACACACCATAATAGATTAATTATAAAGTATATATTTATTATTTGTAGGCTGTCTCTATACTTGACTGGCTTTTTACTTTGCATAATTTGTAACTACTTCATATAATAAATCCTTATTTGATATATCACCTTGGTGAGTGGTATTGTTAACCATAAGATAACTTACACGGAACTAAAGAAATAGATGGTGTATTATTATAATAAATACACATATTTTTATATTAGATATTTGTATTTTTACATGTTTTGGTATATCTGAGAAATGTAAACGTTGCCAGAAAATAAACTTTTTCTAGTGGCAAAAAAACATTTTCAAAATGTTCTATAATTAAAAGGGCAAGATCAAAATTGTATATAGATAAATCACCCCCTAAACCAGCAATAGTTTGAAATCTGAGAGATGTAAGGCTAACCTGAAATGCTGTCTGATCTTCTGTACCCCTCTTTCTGCTTCCTCATTCTTCCAGTAAGCGGCTGTCAGTCATGGATGTAACAGATGACATCACAGCCATGTCTATTCCTTAGCTGCCTCTTTTGAGCATGTGCGAGATACAGTATACCATGACCTGGATGAATGAATATTACAGATATACCGTGACCTGGATGAATGAATATTACAGATATACCGTGACCTGGTAGAATGAATATTACAGATATACCGTGACGGATGAATGATTTAAAGATATACCGTGACTGGATTGAATGAATATTACCGATATACCGTGACCTGATGAATGACTATTACGAATACCGTGACCGGATGGATGAATATTACAGTTATACCGTGACTGGATAATGAATATTACAGATATACCGTGACCTGGATGAATGAATATACAGATATACCGTGACCTGGATGAATGAATATTACAGATATTACCGGGACCCTGGATGAATGAATATTACAGATATTACCTGACCTGGATGGAATGAATTATTACCGATATACGTGACCTGGATGAATGAAATACAGATATACCGTGACTGGATGAATATACGATATACGTGACCTGGATGAAGATATTACAGAATTACCGTGACCTGGATGAATGAATATTACTATTACCGTAACTGGATGGATGTATATTACAGATATACCGTGACCGGATGATGATAATTACAGATAGACGTGACCGGATGGAATAGAAAGTTTGCTAGTGTTGTTTTTTTTGTGTGGTTTGGTTCGTTGTTTTGTTGTTTGGTGTGTTTTTGTTTGTTTGTTTGTTGTTCTTTTTTTTGTGGTTTTTTTTTCTGTTTGTTTTGTTGTTTGTGTTTGTGTTGTTTGTGTATTAGTTTGTTTTGGTGGTTGTTTTTGTATTTTTGTTTTGGTGTTTGTTGTTTGTTTTGGTGTTTTTTTTTTTCTGTTGTTTTGTATTTTGTTTGTTGTTGGTTTTGTATTTTAGCTATGGTGTATTTATAGATAAGGTTGTATTTATAGCATACGGTTGTATTTATCGCATAAGGTGCATTTATAGCATAAGGTGTATTTATAAGCATACGGTGTTTGTTGTATTTATTAGCTTACGGTGTATTCATAGCATACAGTTGTATTTATAGCATACGGTGGTGTATTTATTAAGATTTGTCATTATAGCATTACTGTGTTTTTGTATTTGTATTTATAGCATTACGGCGTATTTATAGCATATTCGTGTATTTATTATAACATAGTTAGTTATAGCATAAGGTGTATTTATAGCTAAGGTGTATTTATAGCGTACGGTGTATTTTTTGTATTTATAGCATAAGGTGGTATTTATAGCATACGGGTGTGCTTTGTATTCTAGCATACAGTGTATTATAGCATATGGTTTGTATTTATATTATACATAGTATTATAGCATAAGGTGTTTGATAGCGTACGGTGTTGTATGTATAGCATACGGTTGTAGTTTATAGCATAGGGGGTATTTATAGCATAAGGTTGTATGTATAGCATACAGTGTATTTATAGCATATGGTGTATTTATAGCCTATGGTTAATTTATATTATACAGAGTATTTATAAGCATAAGGTGTATTTATAGCACGGTGGATTTTTAGGATAAGGTTAATAGTTTAGCATGATGGGGTATTTATATTAGAACATAGTAGTTATAGCAGAGGTGTATTATAGCTAAGGGGGTATTTATGCTAGGTGTATTTTTAGCGTACGGGTGTATTTATAGCTTAAGATGTATATAGCATACGGGTAATTTTAGGGATAAGTATATTTATAGCATAAGGTTGATTTAAAATATAAGGTGTATTTATAGCATACGGGTATTATAGGATTGATAAGGTATATGTATAGCCATACAATGTATTTATAGCACACAGTATATGGACAGGCATTTAGAGTATATGTGTGTTATTTTATATATGGTGTATTGTATCAAGTGTATTTATAGTATACAGTGTATAGTTATACGGTGCATTTATTAGTATAGGGATATTTTAATATATGGTGTATTGTGCATAGTGTATTTATAGGCATACGGTATATTATATATACGGTTATATTTATTTAGCATTTACAGTGTACTTTATAAGCATATGGTGGATTGTACGGATATATAGTTAGAGCATACGGTGTAGTTATAGGCATACAGTGGATTTATTAGCATACAGTTGTATTTATAGGCATACGGTATATGTTAGTGATTTATACGGTTGTATTGTATTTAGAGATACGGCTGTATTTATGCATACAGTGTTTTATGGAATACGGTATTTATTTATATTTACGGTTGATTTATAGAATACAGTGTATTTACTAGCATACAGTTGTATTTATAGCATAAGGTGTATTTATAGCTAAGGTGTATTTATAGCATACAGGTATTTATAGCATACAGGTATTATAGCATAAGGTGTATGTATAGCCAGGATTTATAAGCATACGGACTGTGTTTAGAACCATTACGGTTTGTATTATTATAGCATACGGTGTAATTATAGCATGCGGTTTTAGTTTGTTATTTATAGCATACGGTGTAGTTATCGCATGCGGTTGTATTTATAGCATGCGGTTGTATTTTTAGCATACGGTGGTATTTATAGCCAACGGTGTGTATTTATAGCATACGGTGTATTTATAGCACAGGGTATATTACTAGAATACAGTCTAAGAGTTACAGAAGGGAGCTGCAATTATAGGTATATGGTTGGTAATTTGAAAATATAGGGGTTTGATTTGTAGCATAGTGTATTTATAGTTATACAGTGTAAGTATACGGGGTTATTTATAGCATAACGGTGTGTGTATTTATTAGCTAGTGTATGTCGGGTGTATGTATGTATTGGTGGTATATTATTGATCAGGATATTATAGCATACGGTCTATCTATAAGTATATATAGGTGTATTTCTAGTATACGGTTTCATAGCTATATTTGCCCATAGCTATGCTATTCTTCCCAGACTAGTGGAATGGCTCCATTCCGTTTTTTCAGGATTTCCTCTGTGACGTCTCAGAGTATAAGTGCCCTAGGGCCCTAGGTATTTGGTTTTAAAAAGCAGGATGATGATCTTAACAGGCGCAGTAACTTACAAGTTAGTTACAAAGGCAGGATGATTATCTTTACAGGCAGTAACTTACAAGGTAGTTACAAAGAGCGGGATGATTATCTTTTAAACAGGCAGTACTTACAAGTTAGTTACAAAGAGCAGGATGATTATCTTAACAGCAGTAGCTTAACAGTTGTTACAAAGAGCAGGATGATATCTTTAACAGGCAGTAGTTACAAGTTAGTACAAAGAGCAGGGATGTTATCTTTAAAGGAGTAGCTACATGGTAGTGACAAAGACGCGGGGGATGATTATCTTAACAGGCAGGAGCTCTTACAGTATTTACAAAGAGCGGGATGATATCTTTAACAGGCAGTAAAATACAAGTAGTTACAAAGAGCAGAGGATGATGATATCTTTAAAAGGCAGGTAAATTACAAGTTAGTTACAAAAGCAGGATGATTAACTTTAACAGGCATGAAACTTACAAGTTAGTTACAAAGAGCAGGGATGATAATTTATCAGGCAAGTAACATACAAGTTAGAGTACAAAGAGCAGGAATGATTATCTTTAACAGGCAGTAACTTAAAGTTATGTACAAAGAGCCAGGATGAGTATCTTTAACAGGCAGGTAAGCCTACAAGTTAGTTACAAAGAGCAGGATGATTATCTTATCAGGCTATAACTTCAAGTTAGTACAAAGAGCAGATGATTATCTTAACAGGCAGTAATTACAATGTTAGTTACAAAGAGCAGGATGATTATCTTTAACAGGCAAGTAACTAGAAGTTAGTTACAAAGAGAAGGAGTGATTATCTATCAGGCAGAGTACTTACAAGTTAGTTACAAAGGCAGGAGATATCTTTCAGGCAGTAACTTACAAGTTAGTTACAAAGAGCAGGAGGTTATCTTTATTCAGGCAGTTAGCTTACAAGTTAGTTACAAAGGCAGGATGATTATCTTTACGCAGTTAATTAAAGTTAGTTTACAAAGAGCAGGATGATTATCTGTAACAGGAGCCAGTAGGACAAGTTAGTTACAAAGAGCAGGATGATTATCTTTAACAGGCAGTAGCCTTACAAAGGTAGTTCCAAAGAGCAGGATGATTATCTTACAGCAATAGGTAAAGTTAGTTACAAAGACCAGGATGATATCTTAAAGGCAGTAACTTCAAGTAGTTACAAAGAGCAGGATGATTCTTAACAGGCAGAGTAACTTACAAGTTAGTTACAAAGAGCAGGATGATTGTCTTAACAGGCATAGACTTACAAGTTAGTTACAAAGAGAGGATGATTATCTTTAAACGGCCGTAGTATTTACAAGTTAGTTACAAAGAGCAGGATGATTATCTTTAACAGGCAGAGTACTTACAAGTTAGTTACAAAGAGCAGGATGATTATCTTTAACGCAGCAGTAGCTTACAAATTAGTTACAAAGAGCAGGATGATAGCTTTATCAGCAGTAACTACAAGTTAGTTACAAGAGCAGGATGATTATCTTTATCAGGCAGTAACTTACAAGTTAGTTTACAAGAGCAGGATGATTATCTTTCAGGCCAGTACTTACAAGTTAGTTACAAAGAGCAGGATGATATCTTTACAGGCGTACTTACAAGTAGTTACAAAGAGCAGGATGATTATCTTTAACAGCAGGTACTTAAAGTTAGTTACAAAGAGCAGTGATTATCTTAACAGCAGTACTTACAGTTAGTTACAAGAGCAGGATGATTATCTTTAACAGGCAGTAGCTTACAAGTTAGTTACAAGAGCAGGATGATATCTTTATCAGGCAGTAGACTTACAAGTTAGGTTCAAAGAGCAGGATGAGTATCTTTAAAGGACAGTAGCTTACAAGTTAGTTACAAAGAGCAGGATTATCTTTAACAGGCAGTAGCTTACAAGTATTGTTACAACAGAGGGATATGATCTTACAGGCAGTAACTTACAAGTTAGTTACAAAGAGCAGGATGATATCTTTAAGGCAGTACTTACAAGTTAGTTACACCAAGAGCAGGATGTTGTCTATCAGGGCAGGACTACAAGTTAGTTACAAAGAGCAGGATGATTATCTTTAACAGGCAAGTACTTACAAGTTAGTTACAAAGGAGCAGGATTGATTTCTTTAACAGGCAGTAAAGCTTACAAGTTGTTACAAAGAGCAGGATGAGTTATCTTTACAGGCAGTATAGCTTCAAGTTAGTTCAAAGAGCAGGAGATTTCTTTACAGGCAGTAGCTTACAAGTATTACAAAGGAGCGGATGATTCTCTTTATCAGGCGTAACTTAAATTAGTTACAAAGAGCAGGATGATTATCTTTAACTGGCAGTACTTACAGTTAGTTACAAGAGCAGGATGATTATCTTTAACAGGCAGTAAACTTACAAGTTAGTTACAACGAGCGGGATGATTATCTTTAACAGGCAGTAGCTACAAGTTAGTTACAAAGAGCAGGATGATTATCTTAACAGGGACAGTAACTTACAAGTTAGTTACAAAGAGAGGGATGATTATCTTAACGGCAGTGCTTACAAGTTAGTTACAAAGAGCAGGATGATTATCTTTAACAGGCAGTAGCTTACAAGTTAGTTACAAAGAGCAGGATGATTATCTTTAACAGGCAGTAGCTTACAGTTAGTTACAAAGAGCAGGATGATTATCTTTAACAGGCAGTAACTTACAAGTTAGTTACAAAGAGCCGGATGTTATCTTTAACAGGCAGTAACTTACAAGTTAGGTTACAAAGAGCAGGGATGATTATCTTTAACAGGCAGTAGCTTACAAGTTAGTTACAAAGAGCAGGATGAATTATCTTTAACAGGCAGTAACTTACAAGTTAACAATGAAAATAAGTTATATAGAATGATATATATAGTTCATTTGGGAAGAAAACATTACATCTAATTAATACAGTTTCAGTCAAAAGACGACTCCTAGCTAAGGAGTAGAATCTTATACTGTGTATCTTGTTCTGTTCTACACGCACACATCTACACGCGTGTATGTAACTGACATGTCATATGGAATTTGTATTTTTTGAAGGGAGAAGAGCTCAATGAAGGAACACGAGAGAGTGTGTGAGTAGGATCACATGTTGTATGTTTAACTGTAACTCAAAGCTAGAGAAGCAGGTATGTTTGTCTCGTGTTCACCACTGATTGTTTTTTGTATACCGGAACCTTTCAGGATGTGGACAGATGTTTTATACATGACAAAGTGCCCAAAAGGTACACAGTGATAAATTGCATCCACACAGAACACACACTCACACACAAAATGACAAAAACAGGGGCCTGGGAAGATATTTCAGTGGAGGGTCGGGATACAAATCTAAATAACGCAATCGCAGATTTTATATCCCCATAGAATACCACTGCGTTACTTTACTACAATCTACAACCGAAACGTTTTGTTAATTAATGAACGTTCGGACGGAAATGTCCGACCGCGCTAAACTGCGATACCGCGCATTTTAATAGGGCCCATTTGATCTGTAATTTCCCAGAATCCTTCTGTTTCATCTTTAGACATATTCTTTCAGGTATTACAATTGTGGCAAAATTGGAGTTGAGGAACAGCAAATCCAGCAGCTGTCAGAGACGGTGTGAAGCGGTGGGAGAGAGACTGTACTCAGTTCCTTGGTGGGTACCAATGGGCATCCTTATCCAGCAACAGGTGATATCAATAGGTCGTAGAAAGGTTAATAGTATATACACATATTGTAAACATAGCTTAATGACAACGCAGTAGATTGTTAAAGACTCCTTGACATTTCCTGCACATATTTTAACTATGTTCCTCCTCTGACAATTTCTAAGGCCCTTTCCTGTTACATAGGACAAAGCTTGGGGCTGGAGGAGCAAGTTGCCCAACTGGTACAATTGGTGAGGAAAAGAACAGAATCATTTGACCTTTGGAACCATATTAGAGGTCGCAGAGTCTACCAAGCAAAGGCCGCCACATGGAGTACCTCACAAGATCTATTAGGTAGATTGTAACTTTATTACAATAGATTTCAGTTCAGGGATGTGCAACCAGAAGCCCTCTCATGGAAGTAGTGCAGCAAGGGAAAGCTTTAAAGGGCATGTCCACCCCAAAACCTAAAATTTACCCACTACTGGCCCCACTGTGTTGTTTAAAAAAAAATCCTTATCTTACATCTTGATCATTATGGTTCTCTGCAGGCTTGTCTAAGTCCAGAAACTGAAGAGTTAGGAGGTGTCTTCCTGTCAAAGGTTTCGGCCGTCCTCCCTGTCCTCTGAGAGGACAGTGGCAAGCGCAGGGGAGCCCTTTCCCTCCTCCTTACCCCATCCGGACATCCATGCCCCACCCTTCCACCTAGCATAAAATCCACTTAATATATGGTAGCTCACCCCTGCCACCCCCACCGCCACATTAGTCTTTAAAAAAGGAATCCGAATTATACTTACAGCCTTATTCCTGCGGCGATCTCCATTGCTGGCAGCCACGTCTGTGATTGGCTGCCTCTAAGCCAATCACAGACACAGCGTGGTCAGGCCCGTTTGCAACTCCTGACAAACAGTGAGCCAGGAGAAGACAGCTCGGAGCGAAGGGCGTTGGAGTATGATTCTGCTGGGGGAGGTTGGGGGGGGGCAGGGGGGAGCACCATATTAAAAGATTAGATTTAGGATGGACATGCCTTTAACAGAAAATCCTTTCCCTCTTTCTGAGGTTTTTTGATTATTTTTCCACAGAAAACCTGATTGTCAGTTCAAGAAACACGACGTTGAGCTGAATAAATAACAAGGAGCGTGCTGGAGCTGTAACAAGAGAGGTTTAGACTTTTGGAGGAACAAGTTTTATGGCAAACTCATAGGAAGATTACGACTACGAAAAGAAGAAACAGGAGGCGATAGAAGGGCGAGTGGTCTCCTTATTCAGCCAGCACTTTACACCAGCCATTACGGGTACCGATGGGCGCTGAGTCTATCTAAAATGGGGACGGTTCAGGGAAAGGGGTGCTATTTGTCATTGTACGTTGTTAGTAATGAAAGGCGAGTATGACTCCTATTGGCAGGCCTTTTAAGCAGAAGGTTACTTTGATGATGCTTGACCAGAGTGGACGAAAGAACCACACACAGATGTTTTCAGGGCAGATCCGCACAGCAGCGCTTTAAGAGACCGGACAATGAGATGAACATTGCGTCGGGCTGCACAGTTTCGTGTCGCACGTACAGCTGGGGAAAACCCTAAGAACGCTGTTACATTAAGAGTGACACACTGTTAAAAGTCACAGTGGATTTAACAGACCTGGAGGAGCTATAAATGGACACATCACAATTAAATGTTACTTGTTGGTATCACTTTTATTATTTAAATGTTTGATTGGACCATAAAAACTAATAATATCTGTAGAAAACGGTTTTGCAAAATGGGAATGAAATGTACTTTCTTGACCGAATGGAGCCTTATGTGTGCTTAACTAAACAGGTCACTTTTAAGGAGAAGATTGGAAAACGATACATAGGGACTTCTTTAAATTGTAATTTGAAACTCACCTAAAAACATTAAATATAGAAAATTTGGGTTAAAAAGGGTTAATATTATTGCAAAGAGTTAACCAAACTGTGTTATGTATGCACAACTGCCTTGCTTACTCACAAAGCAGTAGAAGTTATTTTCAAAACACGGGGCTCAGTGGTTATCACTGATACCTTGCAGGTGAGGTCCTGAGTTCGAATCCACCTTGGACACATCTGCAAGGAGTTTGTATGTTTCCCCTGTGCTTAGTGGGTTTCTCCGGGCACTCGGTTTCCCCACACTCATAAGACATACTGATAGGTTGTATGTGTCAAATAAATGTGCTTAGATTGTAAGATCTTCGGGGCAGGGCCTAATGTTAATGTATACATGTAATTGTAATATGCTACGGAAGATGTTGGCGCTATATAAATCCACAATAATAATAATAATTTTTAAAAAAATGAAGGTCATCAGTAATATAAGTTGTGATCATTCATGAACTCTTGGATTGTAACCTAAGCCACCATAGAGGTTATAACCTGTCAGAATTAGTGATGGCCCGGTTCGCGTGATCCGAACCCGGATACACGGCGGATTTCCCTCATTCGCGAACGGGTGGATATCGCGGATTTTCCGTTTTTTCGCCTTCCGAACTTTTATGAACCGCGTTTTAGAAAATTTTCGAAATTACGAGGATTTCCCGTATTTTTCGAAAATACGGGAAAATAGAGAAATCCTCGTAAATTCAAATTTCGCAGATTTTTCACATTTTTTGACGGAGAAAGCCACATTTTCGGTCCGTATTTCCAAAGAATCCTCATATTTTCGAAGAATCCTCGTATTTTCGAAGAATCCTCGTATTTTCGAATGCGAATTTTGCCGAACTTTGATTAATGGGTCTGCTCGCGGATTTTTGAATCCTCGAGCGACCGGATTTTGCGAAGTTCGCGACATTCTTAGACAGGATTCACCACCACTTAGGTAGGAAGGGAAGTAAGCAGACCTACACATACACTTTACACTACACACTATACACACACACCATAATAGATTAATTATAAAGTATATATTTATTATTTGTAGGCTGGTCTCTATACTTGACTGGCTTTTACTTTGCATAATTTGTAACTAATTCATATAATAAATCCTTATTTGATATATCCTTGGTGAGTGGTATTGTTAACCATAAGATAACTTACACGGAACTAAAGAAATAGATGGTGATTATTATAATAAATACACATATTTTTATATTAGATATTTGTATTTTTACATGTTTTGGTATATCTGAGAAATGTAAACGTTGCCAGAAAAAACTTTTTCTAGTGGCAAAAAAACATTTTCAAAATGTTCTATAATTAAAAGGGCAAGATCAAAATTGTATATAGATAAATCACCCCCTAAACCAGCAATAGTTTGAAATCTGAGAGTGTAAGGCTAACCTGAAATGCTGTCTGATCTTCTGTACCCCTCTTTCTGCTTCCTCATTCTTCCAGTAGCGGCTGTCCAATGGATGTAACAGATGACATCACAGCCATGTCTATTCCTTAGCGTGCTCTTTTGAGCATGTGCGAGATACAGTATACCATGATGTATGAATGAATAATTTACAGATGCTTGTTTTTTTTTTTTGGTTGTTTTTTTTTGTTCTATTTTTTGTGATGGTTTTTTTTTTTTTTTGGTTTTCTTTGTTTTTTTTTTTTTTTTTTTTTTTTTTTTTTTTTGTGTTTCCTTTTTTTTTTTTTTTTTTTTTTTTTTTTTTTTTTTTTTTTTTTTTTTTTTTTTTTTTTGTTTTTTTTTTTTTTTTTTTTTTGTTTTTACGTTTTTTTTTTTTTGTTTTTTTTTTTTTTTTTGGGTTTTTTGTTTTTTGTTGTTTTTTTTTTTTTTTTTTTTTTTTTTTTTTTTTTTTTTTTTGTTTTTTTTTTTTTTTTTTTTTTTTTTGGGTTTTGTGTGTTTTTTTTGTTTCGGTTTCGTTGATTATACCGTGACCGGGATGAATGATATTAGATATACCGTGACCTGGATGACATGAATATTACAGATATACCGTGAACTGGATGAATGAATATTACAGATTATACCGTGACCTGGATGAGATGAATATTATACCATGACCTGAATGAATGATTATAACAGATATACCATGACCTGGATGGATGAATATTACATATATACCATGACCTGAATGGATGAATATTACAGATATACCACGACCTGGATAAATGAATATTACAGATATACCACGACCTGGATGAATGAATATTACAGATATACCGTGACCTGGATGAATGAATATTACAGATATACCGTGACCTGGATGAATGAATATTACAGATATACCGTGACCTGGATGAATGTATATTACAGATATACCGTGACCTGGATGAATGTATATTACAGATATACCGTGACCTGGATGAATGAATATTACAGATATACCTTGACCTGGATGAATGAATATTAAGGATATACCTGTGACCTGGATGAAGAATATTACATATATACCGTAACCTGGATGGATGTATATTACAGATATACAGTGACCTGGACTGGATGAAATACAGATATACCTGTGACCTGGATGGATGAATATTACAGATATACCGTGACCTGGATGAATGAATATTACGATATACCGTGACCTGGATGAATGAATTACGCGATATACCGTGACCTGGATGAATGAATATTACAGATATACCGTGACCTGGATGAAGGAATATTACAGATATACGTGACCTGGATGGATGAATATTACAGATAAGACCGTGACCTGGAAGATGAATATTACAGATATACCGTGACCTGGATGGATGAATATTACAGATATACCGTGACCTGGATGGATGATGAATATTACAGATATACCGTGACTGGTAGAATGAATATTACAGATATACCGTGACCTGGATGGATGAATATTACAGATATACCGTGACCTGGATGAATGAAATTACAGATATACCGTGACCTGGATGAATGAATTTACAGATATACCGTGACCTGGATGATAATGAATATACAGATATACCATGACCTGGAGAATGAATATTACAGATACACCGTGACCTGGATAAATGAATATTACAGATATACCGTGACCTGGATGAATGAATATTACAGATTACCGTGACCGGGATGAATGGGAACGCTTCACAAACAGTGGAAAAAATTAGTCAAAACGTATACCTTGAACTATAAACTAGGGTAGGAGGAAAAGTGAAGTGATCTATGCGCAAGATTATTTCGTTTTAGGTTTATTTTCAAGTCCTCTCGTAATACAGTATATTACAGCCTCACATCCTGTGTTGTCTCTAGGCTGAGGACCTAAAGGAAGTCACACAAAACACTGCAGAGAGAAGCAAAACTGTGTTTAGAGTATTATTAACACACACAAACCACATCCTTACAGGAAGATCACATTTGTATACATTAACAGAAATAAAAATGGGTACACGTCCTATACACAGGGATACATTGTAAACATGGATTAGACATTATTTTGTAATAACTGCAATTTACGTAGTTGTGCTTTAACATGGTTTCTTTGCACTTTTCCTTATGGTTAGAATTACTGCCATTAGATCCATATGATATTGCATTTACTGTATATATCCAGTATTTATAGGACAATACAAGTAAAGGAAAAATGCCTTATAAAGTATGCAAATTGGGCATCTGAAAGCCTACATAATGAATATGTTGTTCTTTCCATTGTCACGGCACCCTCTATCAGGATTGTAAGTTGAGTGAAATGGTTATATTACCTGCTATTGGAGAGGGGGGGTAGTAGAAACAAGCTGCAAGGACTTTTGGGTTTACGCTCTTGAACTATTTACTATGAATGGTAATGCCATAAAGGGGAACTAAAGTTTCAGACCAAATTGTCCCAATAGAGAGCACGTTAACCAAAAAATTCAGCAAAGCTGTGTCTCACCAACAACAGATCAAAACAAGGAAGAATGACAGTACAGAGAACCGCCTCTATAGGCTACGACTACGTACAGCAGATCCTGCCTCTCACAGAACAGAGTTTTAGCAGTATTGAAAAACATAGGGTTGAGATTTTAAATTCATTTGAAAAGTTCTGTTTCCCCCACAAATGCCTTACATTTAATACAAACAAACAAAATCAATATTTGCAGTTTGTTTCCTATCAAAACTTTGAGGGAAAAAATAATCATAGGTAAGTCTGGGGAATTGAACCTGTGACCTTATGGTCTGTGTGTTCTAAAAGAGTGCTTAGGCGAATGAGCCACTACAGTAATACACGATGATACTAGGGTACTCTAGAAACTTAACTATTACTACAGTAGGAACAAAATAGCAAAAAAAAATAAATCATGACTATTTTGTGATATTGCTGGCAGGGCTGTCGCAATGCATGCTGGGAGGGAAATATCAGTGGCTTCCATATTGGGGTGGGCAGGGGCATATGGCAGATATAGCCTCCATCATAGTTTTGCTGGGGGGCCCAGTGATTCCTAATTACGCCACTGGTGTGGAAACATCTCATCTGTATAGAAAATATGTGCCTTTTTTTAGGTAAAAATAGGTACCTCGGTTTATACGGTAATTGTAGTTTTCTGGTATGTCTGATTTCTGCAGCCCTCCTTCCTAGTGAGTAACAAGTGGTTTTCAGGCTGTTCAGCCCGGTTAAGAGAGGTAACACACTGGTTGAAACCAGTAATTTCACAACAGCTTTAGAAGGAAGAGATTGTTTATGTGGCTCAGAACCCAGTGGGGGGGTTCGACACCAACTGTCTGCCATGTACAATGCTGTTTTAACACCTTACTCTGGGTGTTCCTATAACACCTCTTAGCCACTATCTAATCACACCCTAACACCATTGGCTGTGATATGCTAATTGGGATTCCAGGGTACATAATGCCACAGATTCTGTACAAAGTCATTCTGAATTGAGAAAGCCAGTCGGAGACTAGCGAAACGTCTCAAGAACTACATTTCAAGTCCAGTTGATCTAATTGAATACAACAGATATACCATGACCTGGATGAATGAGAACCTTCACAAGCACAAGTGTTGTTTTAACAGGTTGTTGGTGACAGTGAAATGTTCCCAGACCATTTCCCAGGGGCCACAGCATTTACAGTAAGTTACCATTGTTAGTTTAGCTGTAAATCATCCGAACTTTCGAATACTATCACTCCCCATTGAATTTAATGGTCCAAATTCAAACTTTCTCTGAAGTTCGAAAACGGACAGAACTTTATGAAGTTCGGCCATCTCTAATTGTAACTTATCCAGTCTTCTTCATATTCAGCTCCTGCAGTCCTCTTATAATTAGTGCCTCTCTGAACCTTTCCAACTACAAGATGTAATTTGGAAACAAGGATTCCAAAACTGCACCGCATATTCCAAATGAGGCCTTACCAGTGCCTTGTAAAGAGGGAGAATAATATTCTTCTCCCTTGAATCCATACCTCTCTTTATACAATATCTTGCTGGCCACCTGGCACGGATTGCTACATTTAATTTAGGCCCACTTATGCATTTTTTGCACATTTGGCACGCGTTTTGTGCTCGTGATTGTGCATGCAATTTCCTATGCGCATGCGATTGCGTGTCAGGTCACGTTTTGGTAACGCATGCGTTCACCATTTTTGGTGCGTTAACGCATGTGTTTCCATAACGGAAAATGGCAAAATTGCATGCGCAAAACGCACATGCAAAAAGCACAACGCACAAGAATCGCACAGGCAGTGCGTTGTAGTGGGGCCATGCTCTAATCCTTTTCCAACAGAGATTCACCCAAAGAGATAATTTATAAATATAATAAATATAATGAAACATTCAATGAATTTATTTCCTTGATTAAGACCATTTTTTGGTCACATTTAGATGATTTAAATGATCTGCTATATATTTGTGGCTAGGGAATTTGACTTTTGTAGTTTTTTAGGCCTCCCATTCTTTTGTCTTTCTCTGCAGCCGTGACCACATTCTTGTTCCTTAGTCATGTAAGGCTGCTTATCCAGTATTCATTCTCTGCTTCAATTTCCAGTGTTTAGCATAGATTGCTTCATTCCCCAAGTCACCTGCCTTGGTCGCCTGTACTTTCCAATCCACGACGACCGGGGGGATTCCTTTTCCCTCAAAAGGACAATAGTCAAAACATGATCTGAAAAACACGAAGGCAAAAAATAAAATGAATAACATGAGAATCAAAGAGCAGTGCATGTCAATGTTGGAGCACATGCGATAAAGTTCACTTTATCACACAAACTTTATTTTGTTGAATTTTACCTAAATAAGAGCAGATAACTTTTAAGGAAATTTATACTAACCTCCTCCTTGCTCCACACGTGCTCCTTAAAGTGGTCGTACATATATGGATTTTACTTACCCGACCGTGCGCTCCTGTGATATTAGACCGATCCTGTTGGAACTGCCTTTCCCGTTCTTCTATGCGACAGATCACAGAATGAATGGGGTTTGCAATCGCAAGTCAGTCGCATAGAAGAACGGGAAAGGCGGTTCCGGCAGGATCGGTCTAATGTCGTGGGATCGCTCAGTGGGGCAAGTAAAATCAGATGGGTACACACCATCAGATATTTCCAGCCGAAATGTCACACGGAAATGTTTGATGGTGTGTGCGTTGGCCGCAACTGAGCTCAGTCGCCTGGTTCAGGCCTGTTGGTAAATCACAGCAGATCGCACGGTTCCCTATGGGAAGGCACGATAGGTCACGCAAATTGTTGGCCACAGCAACTACGCCCAACAGACAAATGCCCCGGCCGTACACTCACTAGTAGCGCTCAGCGGGACAGAAACATGGCTGGTGTGTACCCAGTTTTAAATAAATATCTTACCACTTCCGG